>OV049924.1:265756387-265899777 GCA_920104205.1 Eupeodes latifasciatus | reverse complement strand
AAGAGGTGTTCTTCAACGCTGGCAAAACCACTGCGTAAACTTTTCCATCTTTCCTACTCTTCAGGTCTCTTTCCGAGTGGATGGAAAATAGCATTTCTCCAGCCTGTCCCTTAAAAAGGCGAATCCTCCTCTCCCTCCAACTATCCTCCAATAGCACTCACGTCCCTTCTTTCCAAGGTCATGGAAATGCTGATTTATTATCAGCCTAAAGAAATATATTGAAGAACGGAAGCTTCTTAATGACCGACAGTATGGCTTTCGTAGCAATAGGTGCACTGGTGATCTCATGGTTTATCTCACCGAACAGTGGAACAAATCTTTACATCGTTTTGGAGACAGAACGATTATTGCACTTGATATTTCAAAAGCATTTGATAGAGTTTGGCACCAAGCTCTCTTATCGAAAATGCGTGCTTTTGGTATTGATGAATCTCTTCTTCGTTGGATTAGAAATTACCTTTTTAACCGTTCAATACAAGTTGTATTGGATGATTTCAAGTCTGACGACAGTACCCTCAGCTTTTCATATTCGTTTCTAGATTCACATCCTTGTCTTTCGGATGTGGAACTTCAACGGCAGCCTCATTAAATTCTGATCTTGAAAGGTAGTTTCTAATCCAAAGAAGAAGAGATTCATCAATACAATAAGCACGCATTTTTGGTAAGAGAGCTTGATCCCAAACTCTATCAAATGCCTTTAAAATAAAATGCAATAATCTTACTTTCTCCAAAACGATGTAAAGATTTGTTCCATTGTTCGGTGCGAAAGCCATACTGCCAGTCAGTAAGAAGCTTCCGTTCTTCGAGATATTTCTTAAACTAGTAATTAATCAGTGTTTCCATGACCTTGGAAAGAATGGACGTGAGTGCTAATGGACGATAGTTGGAGGGGGGAGAGGATTCGCCTTTTTTAGGGACAGTCTGGAGAAATACTATTTTCCATTGATTTAATTGAATTGAATTGAATTTAATTGAATTGAATTGAATTGAATTGAATTGAATTGAATTGAATTGAATTGAATTGAATTGAATTGAATTGAATTGAATTGAATTGAATTGAATTGAATTGAATTGAATTGAATTGAATTGAATTGAATTGAATTGAATTGAATTGAATTGAATTGAATTGAATTGAATTGAATTGAATTGAATTGAATTGAATTGAATTGAATTGAATTGAATTGAATTGAATTGAAATGAATTGAATTGAATTGAATTGAATTAATTGAATTGAATTGAATTGAATTGAATTGAATTGAATTGAATTGAATTGAATTGAATTGAATTGAATTGAATTGAATTGAATTGAATTGAATTGAATTGAATTGAATTGAATTGAATTGAATTGAATTGAATTGAATTGAATTGAATTGAATTGAATTGAATTGAATTGAATTGAATTGAATTGAATTGAATTGAATTGAATTGAATTGAATTGAATTGAATTATAATTGAATTAATTGTTTACAACATTTACCTTCCTTTGAGTTGAATATATTGCATTTGTTTATTCATTTCCCATCAATATTATACATGTGTATTTTTAAAAAACCGTCATGAAAAAAATGTTTGCAATTTTTCATTAAATCTTGTCAGTAATGCTTTTGAAAAGTGTAAATTTAAGACATGCTATAAATTGTACAACATTTAAGAAATACCTGGATGTGAGTGTATTTTACTAAATGTTTCGTATAGTTGTTTGGTAACATTTTAAAATAAATCCACACACAATTAGTTATGGTTAGGTGGTTCTCCATGTGTATTTTTTGATTTTTGTAGGTTCATCTTATTAAATAAGTTCTGAATAATATACATATGTGTGTACGTCAGATTTTAAAATTAACAGTTCGAGGTTCTATTTTATAAACAACATGCTTTAAATTTTGTGCAGCACCTAAAGTTTCAAAAACATTGTTTCAAAGGATAAAAAAAACATATTTCATTTACTTTTTATAGAATGCGATTTCCGAATATTTGATGAAGCCTGTTGGACTTGTTGCAACGCCTTAAGTCTACTTGCAGGATGCATTGAACCACCTTCGACATACGGCTCCGTAAAAGGTATAAGATTTGGTCTTGGTACATTGTAAGGAATGTCAGGTGACCAGCTGCCTAAGCTTTGGAGTACTCTTACACCACCTTCAAAACCCATACCGACATCGTCGGGAACTGTAAATGTGCTGTCGGCTCCACCCGAACTTGATGTATTTATTTGAGGTACTTTTATATTGTGTGAGAAATGGTGCTGTTGTTGTTGGTGTTGTTGTTGTTGTTGTTGTTGTTGTTGTTGTTGTCGTTGTTGTTGTTGTTGTTGTTGTTGTTGTTGTTGTTGTTGTTGTTGTTGTTGTTGTTGTTGTTGTTGTTGTTGTTGTTGTTGTTGTTGTTGTTGTTGTTGGTGTTGTTGGTGTTGTTGGTGTTGTTGGTGTTGTTGGTGTTGTTGTTGGTCTTGTTGTTCTTGTTGTTGTTGTTGTTGCACAACCTCATTTACGTTATTTGGAGAAGAATCTTGACCTTGGTTACTTTGTTGCTGGATATCGCATCGTTGATTATGTTGTTTGAAATGGAAAGCTGCTTGGACCATATGTTGTTGAACTGCCATATGAGCTTCAATGTATGCAGTTTTTTGAGCAACTGTCATTTTATCCATGATTCTTAAGCCAAACTGAAATTAAGAGAAAAAAGAACTTAACTGATCATCTCCATAAAGCATAATTTTAAATTTTAAGTTTATCGAAGGTTTTCGTTTTTCTGGCAGCTTTTTGTTCTAAGAGTAAGGTTATGTAACCAAACAGTATTCTTACTTTTCTAATAAATGAAAAATAATGTCGGTGTCCCCATGTAAAATGTCTGAATTTATTTTATTCATCAAAAGTAATGCAATCGGTCAACAGATTGCAATTCTGTTTGAAACTTGTGCCCTGTACTCAAAAGATGAAGAGGGAAGAACAAAACAAAATAATATGCTCAACGCTTAAGGCAAAGCGTAAGGCGAGAGAGTTAGATCACTTAGCTCGTCTTGTCAATACATTTAATACCCTGTATTTGCCAGAGTTTCTTGTTACAAAGGTAATACACTGGGATGTGTGTTTTTGACCATGAATTAGCCCTTTGTGTTAATGGCTGAAATTAGTTTTCAACAATAAACTCGACGAGCCTGAGCGAAATATGAGGTGTTGCCTAATTAAAAGCGTGTTGAAGGGGTCGGCAGCCATTTCAACCATAACTTAGCACATTGAATTAATGTCTAAGGTCTTATAACATACTCTCTATGAACATATAGAGCTGCTATGTTAAAAACGTGTCAAACCACTCAACAGCACCACAGCAATGAAACAAGTGCAATATCCGTTTTCTCACTAAAAGCTTAAACAATTAAAACTTGTTTTTTTTACTATTTTGCTGTCTCTGTTGTATGTTTAAGGGTCTTAAAGGTACATTTTGATCTAGTCCCTATTCATGTGACACAAAAGACAAGTACTTGTTATGACTTTCTTTGGAAAAACCGCCATACATTTTATTTATCAACTTAATCCAAACATTAAGTTAATATCGTCATATTAAAACGAAAACAGCAAAACGAGCAATTTTGATCTTCTGTATAGCAGCCAACATAATAACGTTTGAACATTTTGTTTGACTTTGCTTGTGGGTAACGAATCACAAACTCGAATGTGTAAAAAGTTCATGAGCAGAAAATATTTTTCCTATCAATTTCATGGCAAGTGCGAATATTTTAATGTAAGAATCATACAAAACTGCTACACTCATATATTAGTACCTATACCTACTTATTGTCATACTCATTACTCACTTACCCTTTCAGCAACCCCCACATTATTTTTCTCTAATTCTGTGTAAAGCCCAGACTTCATTCACACCATCCTTCGATAGCTCACAGTTCGCGGGCCAAAGCAGAAAATAAAATATATACAAATATAAAAAATAAATAAACAAAATTCCAACACATCACCAGACCTACCTCAAATTCTTGTTTATGCCATACAAGTACATTTCACTCACTTTATCTACATATGTCTAACATTGGTTCGTGTTAGATTTGATCTACAACATAAGGTTAATTCATTTTCGAAAAAAGCCATCCTGTGGCAATTAGATTTACTAAAAATTCAAAATATTCGAAAATAACAACTGTTTTTTGCAAAAGAGACCTTTCAAAAATGTATTTTTCTAACAAAATATAAGTTTTTGTGCTGGTGTTTTTTTATGAATTTGTTTATTGGACGATTTATATCGTTGTGAAAAAATTTTAGTTTATTGGGTTAATTTCTTGATATTTAAAAACATAATTTAAAAATATAAAATTTATCACTTTCCAAAAATAAACAGTCCTTACATACAACTCTCAACCATCCCTGTGTGCGAGTAACGTTGCCAGGGATAGAGGGGACCTGTAATTTTAAGCCGAATCCGAACGGCTAATTTGAGAAAGCACTTTTCATGACAAGAATTACTCTTGAAGAATTTGTCAATTCCTCGCAAGAGGCAGTACCCGTGAAAAAAGATAGGCAGGGATCGAACCCAAGACCTCTGGCATGACAATCCAACGCACTTCTTTTTTTTTTCAAGTTCATTTTTATTAATTCAATCTTAAATCTGTCTTAAAGCTAGACAAAAATTCATAAAACTAGCTTAATTAACCATAACTTAAAACTAACTTACTGGTCCCATACGGACACGCTAAGTTAAACAATAATACTTCATTCTAATGCCTTTCGGCCCTAAGATCTATTTTACTTCAATTCAATTTTACTTATTTTTTTTTATTTCTTGGGAAATTAAAAAAAAAAAAAACTAATTTCAATATCTTTTTTCATTTTTACTTAAAAATTACTTTAAATTAGGTCCTTAATATAAAACTTAAAACTAACTTAAACTACCTATTCTACCTATAAACTACTTAAAACTAGAACAACCACAGCAGCAAATCTAACTGTCTAACATTTTTTGTTTTTCATTTTTTTTTGTGCCACCATGCCTATTCTACTTAAAACTAAACCCTAAAACTATAAAACAAGTATGTAAGCCGGCCAAGGCTTAAAACCCCATCCCGACTACCCACTATCAAGTGCCGATTGAAGCCACTAAAACTGGTTCTCCTGCTTCACCCTATCAGTTCGGTCCCGTTCGGACACAGCCCTACTGAACCGAAGGAGCTCTGCTCCGCCTTGTGCCATGACGTCCCGATTATACAGGAGTCGCCTATCCACGGTTCGTCGTCTGACGTGGTAGATTAGAGGAACTGCCAATCTATACTGTATCAGACCTCATCTATCTAAAAAGAGGAATGCCTCTGGTGGAAGCCGCAACAACAAATTTTATTAAGTAAAAATAGGTTTACAGTACATGAAAACATTAGACATTTCGGAGAAACTAGACACATTATAGAATATGATACCTTTGAAAACCTTATAACTGTCCTTAAAGAATACCTCCAACCAGGAGTAGTAGCAATATATTGTACACCAGAAGATTTATACTACGTCAAAAGAACGTTAAAGGACACATTCAGTAATAATTTCTTATATACAAAAATATTTCCACTAGATATTCCAAACACAGAAGACCAAGTAAGAACAAATTTATAATAAGTATTTTTGGCCGAAAATGAGAAAACAACTAAAAGAATATGTTAGAAATTGTGATATTTGTAACAAGAATAAATGTGATAGACACACACAAAGGATACCAATTGGAGAGGCTCCAATTCCAATGGTAGATAACGAACCAGGATTTTTAACTGCTCAATTTAAAAGCCTAATGCAAAGAATAAACATTGAAGTATTCTTTTGCGACCCAAAGCATAGCACAATGAATGGACAGGTAGAAAGAGTTCACTCAACTCTAATAGAAATAGCTAGATGTCTAAAACAAGAATACCATTTCATAAACGATGGCGAATAATTTTTTAGAGCAACTCGCCAATATCTCAAAAGCATACATTCAGTCATAATCGAATAACCTTACAAAATATTATACAATAAAGTAACACATGAAAACTTACCTGCAAAATTAGCAAAAGCTCAACAGAAAATGTTAAAAACACATATCAAAAATAGAAATACCAAAGAGTATACCCCAAAACAAGATATTTACGAGAAAATCGTAGGATGTAAAAATAAGTTATAACCCAGATACAAGAAACAAAGAGTTACAACAGATTTAGGAAAGAAAGTTCGTATTTACAAGAGAAATAGAATAGTTCATAAGGATAATATAAAAACTTAAACTTATCTTTTCAGGAATATGTAATCCTTAATAATAATACTATTACCACTGATTACGTTGACATCGACGGAAATTATTGATTATACGCGAGAGAATTATTTAATATTGGAAAATGGTAATGCCGGATTATATAGCGATTATGGAAAAATCTTCCACATAACTCATCTTTCATACTTTGAAAAAGTAATTTTAGAATCCAACGACGAAATTGAAAGAAATCTTTATTTCAATTCATCCCCAATAAATACTGTAGGTAGCAATCTCAATATAACAAAGGACACTGACTTAACAATTATAAAAACACTTTTAGCACAGTTACGTAAAACCAATAGGTACAAACGAGGAATTAACGAATTAGGTAAAATTTGGAAATGGATTTCAGGATCTCCTGAACATGATGATGTTGTCCTCATTAATAATACTTTGTAACGAACTCGGAAATTTTCGATGCTATTAGGTTTTCAGAATCTCTACACGAGATAGAGAATGAAGCACAATTGAGATTAGTTAGAAAACGAAATAAATTGATTGTAATCGAATTACAAAATATTGTCCAAACAATTGCATTAGCTAAAACAGGAACCCGTAATCCTGAAATTCTAAACTTATAAGACAGAAAAGAGAATTGGTGAATTGAGTGAGTCAAAGTGTACGGACGTGTTTTCCAACCGATCAGTTTCAATACTTCTCAAATTTTAAAAATAAAACTAAAACAAAAAATTTATTTGAATTTTATTTTAAATTTATATAAAAACAGTTTAAAATAGTGAATTATTTAATAATATCACTATAGTTCTTTTTTTAAATATTCAACTTGTTAATTTTTGAATTTTTACTTGCGACATATAGGAACTATGTATGTATGTACAATGGCAAGTTTTGCATTCGTGCAAAATTTCGAACTCGAGATTTTAATCAAACATGATATTACGATGGTAGAGAAGTCGAAAAAAGTGGGTCCCGCGATTCCGTCCGGTCTGTTTTGTCTGTCTGTCCACGCTCCTACAGCCTAAACCATTGGGTCGATTGAGTTCAAACTTGGAAGTTAAGGTTTTCAGCAGATTCGCGTTAGGCGTTTTTTTCATATTTTTTTTAAGATCAAAACTAACAGTCAAAAAACGAAAATTCTAATTTTCTCAAAAACAAACCGATAGATTTTTTTTAATTTTTCTCTAAAATTTTATTTTTTAACTTGCCTTCTTTTAATAAGAAAAACATATGTTTGTATTGCTCAGGAAAGGTACCGCTCATAGAACCGTTATTTTGTTTTTTAATTTTCTCAGCAACTTATGAACTGATTTCAATAATTTTTTTTTTGTATAAGCTCTTATATTGCCTTAACAATATTTGATTATCAAAAGTGCAATTTTTTATTTTTTGGTTTTTTAAAAAAATTTTGAATTTTTTTTTTCAAAATTCTTTATCTCAAATCTAGAGCGTATATTTACAATCACTAAAAAATTGCATACCACAAATATTTTTAGAACAAAATTGAAAAATTTTATACATAAAAAATTAATTTAAAAAAAACAGCTCTAACGATTTCAAAAAAAAAATGAAAAATCAAAGGTCTGTTTATTTATAAAATGGCATTTAAATTTTTGAAGGCAAACTTATTTTTCAGCTAAAATTTTGAATCTTAAAATAGTTTTTTTTTTTTTAAATTATTTTAACTGTATTAAATGTAACCCTCTCCCATCTCACCAGATCAAATCGTATGCATGAGCCCGAAATAGCGCATTATTTTGACAAAATTTTAATAACATTCCTATCTTTTATCGAAATTAATGCATTTGGTACATATTTATGTATTTTTATTTCTATAACTATTGTAAATACCAACGATGGCCGTGTAGCGCCAATGCATCGGATTAACGAATATGATATATTTAATCAACAATCTATTTTAAAGTGTCTATCAAGAAGTAATATCTTGGTACCTTTCTATATATGATTTTGAAATATTATTCTTTTACTTGCCTTCGCCTTAATAAAAGAATGAATACTAAGTACAAGTTAAGGAAACGGGCCAGAAAGAGTATATGTATTTTCTATTAGAATCACTTTTTCAACGTACACCTACAATATTGTATTACGTCCAACCTCTACAACTACTGCTTACGTGTCACTTCATAACTAAAATCCAAAACGCACAAGAGCCTGACTGTAAACAACACATGAATAGCAATTTCTTGTACCTACCTGTTCGTTAGGGCGTCCCGTCGTTGTATGGAGAAAAAAACATCTCGAATTTTTCATCAAAAGGGGTATCAAAAGTTGGGTATTGATGAGTAGATTCTGACTATGTACTTACTTTTTGAATCGGACATAACTTTTGGGCCTCTACCGAACGTTTGAAAATTTTTAAAAAGAAAAAAACCACTATATTTTTTTTATTATTTTAAATACTTCATTGTTTTATTTATAAAATTAAAGTTAAAGTTGATTTTAAAAATAAGATATTATTTTCTTAAAAATATATATATAAAGAAATAATAGAAATATTGGAAACGCTTGAAAACGCTTAAAAACATCTAATATCACATTTTAAATTCGCCCTTGAAATTAAAAGAAGGCATTTTCATTCTGGATTCAATTTTGTTCCTTATGAGTCCATCTTTTGATTTTGCTCCTATGACGGATTGGCTTGCTTCAGTCACAGATTTGATGCATCTTTCAACACTTTGTGTATGACATGGGAAATCCGGAATTTTGAGTTCTTCTTGTTTTACTAACAGTGAAAGCTTTTCATCTGACAAATCTTGCAAAACAGGTGGTGAAGTTATTTCACATTCATTCCAAAAAATTATATGGGTATAATCTGTAGCGTTAAATTTTATATTTGGTGGTTTAAATATTCGGTTCGATATATTCTTTTGTCTGGCCTTAAAGATCCGTTTTAGAGCAAGTTCTCTGACTTAAAACAGCATCGATGATTAATTTCAAATTTTGCGGTAACTATCTTGAGAAGAATATTAAATCAAATATGTGATTGGCTCCATCTATCAATAACGGTTTGTTTTTAACAGAAAACCAAACTGGTACGTACACTTTGACTATGTATTCCACAAGCACTTTTAGATTTTCAGATGGAGTACTGGAACCCACATAGAGTCTTAGTATTCTATTAGCCGTTGTGACCCACCTTGAATGTGCCATTTTCCCAGGCTGTCGATTTGCTAGTCCGGGAGAGCAGTAACCCGATTTGATAGCTTGACACATTTCAAAGAGATATTTTTGTTCTGTACTCAAATGATCTACGATTTTTTGGTCAATGTCAGGTACTTTTCCGACAACAGGTGAAAACTGAAGAACTTTGGTGTTTTCACAATCATTTAGTGCCTTACCAATCGGGCCAGAATACTCACGAGGTCCCGAAGTAGATCCATCTAAGTTGGTGAAAAGATGTCTTAGTGGCAATTCGTTCGCATGAAGTAAACATATTGCCCACTGTAATGGTCGACCTAGTTCCATTTCCATGTTACGAATTACTCCTCCTTTCCAACCCGTATTGGTGGCAGTCCCATCACATCCAATGCAGAGAATAGTTTGTAAATCAAATCCCTTATCTTTAAAAAAATATAAAATTGAATTGCATATTTCTTTTCCTGTACCATGCTTCGGAGTTACGTGACCCAAGAATATTGATTGTGGTTCTGCAAGAATTGAAATATGCTCTTCTAGAACTTGTTTTTGATAATGAAGCCCATCTGAAATAAGAGTCTTATCTTTTCTTCCATCAAAATATACTTCGAAGTAAGATACTATCATTTTGGTTTGATAAATTGTCTCTTGATTTCAACAATGCTCGATGTATTTTGTTTTTATCAATAACAAGAGTGGTATTATCGGCTTTTATAATTCCAACGTCCTGGAGAACTGCTGAAGCCACCGCTGCAGCAGATCGGACAGAAAGGCCGTATCTGTTGCAAACTCTTGCTACAGATGGTAGATCAAGTAAATTGCGCTTACCTGATGATGTTGATGGCTCTGATATATAGACTGTCTCGGATGGTTCCATTGAATTGTTTCTTCTTTCTATAGATTCAACGGACTCTGCTGTATCGACCACATTTACTAAACTTGGTAAGACAGAAGAGGAAACTATTTGGTGATTTAATGCACAACGTTCCTTTCGCTTTTGAATTCTTAAAGTTTCAACTTTGTCAACAGCACCGATCACCATTTTTCTATCACTTCTTTGGTCTATTAAAAATGACCTTTCATTAACAGGTACTTTTTTATCCTTTTCACAATGACATTTATCAAATGTATCACACTTACACGATGCAATGTCAAACAATTTTGTACTTGAAAGATTGATAAAGTCTTGCAATTTGCTGTTATAGCTTAAATTTTTTTTCGAATTAGGATATCTTTTAAGAGTCAAATATTTATCGAAGTGAATTTTGATTAATTGTAAGATTCGACTATGACACACAACTAGAATCGACGAATTTTTCGTCGAAAAACCTTTAATAGAAAACGTCACAGAAAACTGAATTTTTAAAAAGAATCAAATAGGCGGCTTTTTTTACTAGCGATGAAGGGAATCGAACAAATACTTACAAAAATTATGTTTGTGGCTACCGGATCGATATTTTTTTTTAATTTGAAAAACGTTGCGACCGTAGTTAACTAGATAGATCCGTTATACTTATTTTTTTTTGAATACGAATTAAAAGAATTCATAACTACTTAATTAATATCAAAGAATCTTGCGACGAACGAATAGTATAATTGGTAGGTACCTAATAAGAACAAATTAACCATTTTTTAAGAAATTAAGTCTAATAAAAACCAAAAAAAATTCTACTACAAACTTTCAAAATATCAGCGCCAAGTGCTAAAAACACTATTAAATAACTAAATAAATAAAGTTTACAACTGTCAACATGGATTAACTTAAAAAAAAATATTGAAAATACAAAAAATAGAAAGAAAAATTGCATATTTTAATAAATTTCAGGGCGCGGTAGAGGCCCATAAGTAGCACTGAATTTTTGTTTTTTTATTTTTTCCATAATATACTCGACCTACTGTTCATTTTTTTTTTTTTTTTTTAAACTTTAACGAAAAAAATAAACTGAACGTAATAACTCCATATTTGCGCTGAAAACTTGTAGGAAAGAAGGAATGTGATTGGATTGTAGTATGTATGTACCTTCTACCTACCAATAACATTCCTTCGTTATCATAATAAACATGTCTTTATCAATCTACCTGCATAAAGCTGAGCACACCAATGAACTATTCTTTATTCGTTTTAGACACCTACCTAACTACACAACCAATAGGCGATCGCTTTACAATTTAAACATACATGTTCTTCCTCTTTCTTATCTTCAGATAATTTACATTCCATCCTGATTCTTCTAATATGAAATTAAAATAAAGCTTTCCAAAGGAAATTGTTTTCGTTAAGTATGCTCACAAGTATTTTTCATTTCCGGGATGAGTTGTGTCTTGGGATGAATCGCGCGGTTTTTTTGACAAATCAAATGGCATTTATATCTTTGAAGACAAACTTATTTTACAGGTATATTTTCAAATCTTATATATAGGTACTTTTTTAAACAGACCCAGTCGTGCATTTTATTTTAAGATCCATTTTTGTTCTGCCTGTGGTTCTTGTGCGGAGTCTCTGCGAGCTGAAAGTGATTTCGCCGAGTGTTCACTATGCAAGCGCAAATTGCACTTTTAATGCACAAGAGTCTCTGAAAAATCATGGAGAACTATGGAAGTAAGAAAAGAAATCTGGAAATTTCAGTTTTGTAGGAACATACCAGATGGGCAAAACAATGTAAACATTGTGCCACCAAGATCTCAAACACCTGATCTCCAAGCCGCAAAACGTATTCGTCCTATAAATAGTCGAGATATCAATCTAGCGGCACCCGAGAACAACGGCAACGTCAACCAAGCTGTTCTTCTTGAAATACGGCATTTGAGATAACAACTTAACCAAATATCTGCTAGCTGTGAATTCCTTGGAAGCAAATACGACGATATTAACGCTAACATGATTAAAAAAAAACAACTTGATTGAACAATTCACAAAAGAAAGAAACGAACTTAAGGGGGTATTCTAGTGTAGAATTTTGAAAAAATCAAAATTTTTTTTTTCATATTTCCAAAGTTTAGACATTCAAGAATATGCGTTTAAAAGGATTTTTTAATATTCCTATTATTTCACAAGTTAATTGAAGGTCATAGAAACTGGTTTTGAAGGTCATAGAAACTGTTTTGTCCTTTTAGTTTCATTTTAAGTTACTTTTGTGGCAACCTTTATACTGAGTAGAGGAAGGATTTTTATATGTATGGAGCACGAATCGCTGATTAAAAATATGTACGTTTTCTGTATCATTCTATAAGTAAAATTGTCGAAAACTTGTCTCAAAACTTTGAACGCGTTTTTCTCGAAACTACTTTTTTCGAGCTGGCGGTAAGGATATATCGAGTTCTAATAGACCGATTTACTTCAAATTTGGAGAGGATGTTCTTTATACATCTCTTTATCGTGTGCTCCTTGCCCAAAAATATAACTTCTCATTTAGTATTTTTAAAAAATTCGGAATTGTTGAAAAATATGCAACAAGAACATTTTTCTTTCAAACTGCTGCCATTTTGTTAAAAAAATTTTTTTTAACTTATCCAAGGGTGAAACAATAGCGACATCTATAATAATTAAGAATCCGTCTGGTTTTTGTTTTTCAGATCACCAGGAGGGTTGGTAGGATGCACGCCAGGACACCCTCTTTTATTTAGACCTCCCACTTTGACTGCTTGTAACTTTGTTAATTTTAATTTTTTTATTTTTTATTAATTTTTGTATGTATGAACAACAAATCAATAAACAAATGATAAAAAAATTGATACTAAAAATATTTTTTGTTTCCTTTATACAACGCTTCAAAAACCGGGCGAAATTCATGTCTCTACACTAGAATACCCCCTTAAGGAGACAAGTAAGAGGAAAGATATAATAATCGACAATTTGCAAACCCAAATTAACAACCTTGAACAACAATCACTAAATAATAACATTGACATACATACAAAACATTCCACTGACTCCACAAGAAAATCTTATTAAGATTGTTAAGGGGCTCAGAAAAACAATTAAATGTGAAGTCAACACAACCGATATTACAGATGTTTACAGAACAAACACAAAAAAATTTGTTTCTAATTCGTGCAAAACTAAGTTTATCAAACAAGTGAGAACCACTCGTCCAATTAAACTTTCTAGAATTAGAAGCAACACATGCAACTTCGTTTTAAACTTGATGCGAGCTGAGTATGATTCAACAATTTATGTAAATAATCAGCTTACAAAAAATAATAAACACCTTTTGTGGTTAACTAAAGAAAAAGCGAAGGCAGAAAATTGAAAATATGAGGGGGAGAGTGCAGGGAAAATGTAAGCACGTAGAAATGATAATACACAGTCAATTATGATATACACAGAAAAAGACGTATGTAATATAACGCGATCGCAATAGTGTTGTGAGAGCAGGGAGAAGTAAATAAATAGAAATGTAAAACTAAACATAAATAAAATGCACGACTGGGTCGCACAAACTTGCTCCTGTATGAAGGAGTGTTTAAAAAAGTACCTATATAAGATTTAAAAATATACCTGTTAAATAAGTTTGTCTTCAAAGATATAAATGCCATTTGATTTGTCAAAAAAACCGCGCGGTTCATCCCACATACAACACAGACACAACTCAACCTAGGACAACTCATCCCGGAAAAGAAAAATACTTGTAAGCATACTTAACGAAAACAATTGTTTGTGTATTCAAGTAGTTCGTTCAAAGCTTTTGCCTTTAGCCCAGCTTCACCACCGGTCATTCTTAAGTTTTCCAGTATGCAAGAGAGGAATTCTTTACTGAAGTGCATTACTGTCTACAGAAAACAACAACAGAATCATCAACTCTCACTGCGTGACTTGGGCATAGAATCCGACAACGCCTGTTTCTTGAATGAAAGTCTTAGCAAAAATACTCGCACTCTTCTTCACCATGCTATCCGAATGAGGAATAATCACCAACTGTTTAGTGCGTACACAAAACATGGCTCTGTTTTCATTAAACTAACAGCTGATGGGGAAAGCTTTGCTGTTTACAACGTTGGCTGTTTAGAAGCTGCCGCAACGACGACGAACTAATTTTGCCGTAAGCAAAATATAATTTTGAAATGAATGTAATGCAAATGCCTTTTTTCTTTTTAATATTCATATTTAATATTCTCTTTTTATTTACTCTATTAATGGTAACTATTCACTACATATTCTTTTTACTTTTTCTATTAATAATAACAATATTTGTCCATATAATATTTTTATTACTTAATTTCTTTTTTCTTTCACTTTTTCTATTATTTATTGTAACAATTTTTTGCCAAATATTGTGTTTATTGCTAGTTATTATTATTATTATTTTTATTATTCCTTCTGCTTCTTATTCCTTCTCAAGATTCTGCCACGTTCAAAGCTTAAAAATTCGCGAGTGCAGCTAACGCCACCAGAGGGTTCACTGGCAATGGTATGAATACGAATTTGTACGATATGATTCGAATTTTAAGAGCACAAAATAATGGATTAAAGATATGTCATTTAAACGCGCAGAGTTTGACCAATAAATTAGGGGAATTTAGGTACCTGTTTGTGGAATCTAAAATAGATATCGTATCTGTGTCTGAAACCTGGTTTCAACCAGACATTTGTGATGACTTTTATAGTTTGAAGGGTTTCAAAATTTTCCGAGCCGATAGAAAGTTCAGTTGTGGGGGAGGTGCCGCTTTGTATGTGCGTGACGGGATAAGTTGTAAATTAATATGTAAATCTGATGACGACTGTCCTTTTGAATATGTCTTTGTCAGTATCGTTTGTAACACTGAAAATGTTTTGGTTGGATCAGTTTACAGACCATACAACAGTATTAGCATAATACCATTGGTTGCGACGTTAGAGACAATTTCTTCTTGTTTTTCTTATAACATACTGTGTGGTGATTTCAACTGTAATCTGTTGGATAAGCGTTTAGCTGAAAATTTCCTTAATGTTTTTAAGGCGCTGAATCTGAGTCCCGTTAACTGCTCCACTGCTACCCACTTTACCAAAGAGTCTAGTTCGCTACTAGATCTGTATCTTGCCAGCGATGTTGGTAAGGTTATGCTTTACAGCCAGCTTTTAGCACCTGGTTTTTCCAAGCACGATTTACTTTTTGTATGTTTAGATTTAGTTTTTCAGGTTGATCGACAATTTTTTCAATACCGAGACTTCAAAAACTTAAACACATCTGACTTAGTGCGTGATTTTGACTGCGTAGAATGGAACTCACTGTACCATATGCCAAATGTAAATGATCAAGTCAGGTTTTTACGGCAAAACGTCAATCAGCTTTTTGAGAGGCATGTTCCTATTAAAACCCTTTTCGTTAGGCATACGGCTCCACCTTGGCTGAATAGCGACATCTCCTGTCTAATGTCACGACGAGATGCCGCCTACAGTCAATGGAGACGTTACAAAGTAGAGCACTTCCACACATTGTATTGCAGACTGCGTAATCAAGTTGTCGTAATGGTCAGAACGGCAAAAAGACTTTATTATGAAAGTAAACTTGGTTCTTTAACCTCTGGCAAAAAAATATGGAAAAACCTGCATGAAATCGGTATTGGCAAACAATCTAAAAAGCCTGTTGGTGACGTCGATTGTGATGCACTCAACAAAAAGTTTACGTCCATGTCCTTAAACGTTGCTTCACCCGTTCTTTCCCTTACTGAGGAGGAACCAACTGCTATCAACAGCTCTCTGAGTTTTATAAGAATACTAGAGGAAGACATTGTGGAGGCAATAATATCGAATAAATCTAATGCTACTGGCCTGGACCAAATGGACCCTAAGTTCTTGAGACTACTGCTTCCATATATACTGCGCTATATAACCTACATATTTAATAGCATATTGACTACCTCCGAGTTTCCTTTAGAATGGAAGAAGGCAAAGATTATTCCCATACCCAAAAAGCAAACAGGTTCTGCTACAGAACTTCGGCCGATTGCCATTCTTCCGTTTCTTTCGAAGGTGTTTGAAAAAACTATTCTGGGGCAGATCCAAAAATATCTTACAATCAACAACCTGTTAAGTACCTGTCAGTCTGGTTTTCGACCTAAGCGCAGCTGCAAATCCGCCTTACTTTTTGTAACTGACGAAATAAGAATGGCAATGGACAGTGATCATGTTACATTACTAACCCTGTTAGATTATTCAAAAGCTTTTGATACTGTTAACCACTCAATCCTTTGTAAAAAGCTGCGAATTAACTTTGGGTTTTCTTTAGAGTCCTGTAAGCTTGTTTTTTCATATCTCAACGGAAGGCAACAATGCGTGGTGGCTAATGGATACTCGTCCACATTTCTCAATGTTTTGAGTGGAGTGCCACAGGGATCTATCCTTGGACCAATCCTCTTCTCGCTTTACATAAATGAGTTACCACAAGTTGCTAAACATTGTTTAATTCATCTTTATGCTGATGATGTGCAGCTCCTGATAAGTCGACCTTTTTGGGCTAAAAATGATGCCGTAGCTTTAATGAACGAGGATCTGCTCCGCATTTCACAGTGGTCGAAAAAGAACGATCTCCGCCTTAACCCTGTCAAATCAACATCCCTCCCCATCTATCGCAAAAACTTTGATCTATCGGGTTTAAACCCGTTGAAACTTGACGACAAAACCATTGAATATGTTAGCACTGCTAGAAACCTAGGAGTAGTATTCAATCGCACTCTCACTTGGGATGACCACCTTAATAGTGCCATTGGTAAAGTCTATGGAAGTCTCCGCCTTCTTCAAGTCACTCGAAATTTCATCCCGGTCAAAACTAAACTGCTACTTGCTAAGGCACTTATACTACCAATTGTGCTGTATGGGTGTGAAATCTTTTGTAAACTAGACTGTGTGACTAGCCGCAAATTGAATGTTGCTTATAACAATATTGCCCGCTATATTTATAATCTACGTCGTTATGATCACATATCCATTTTTGCGGTACGGATTTCTGGTTGTAGCCTAGACAGCTTAATAAACTTTCGCTCTCTGAGTTACCTGCATGAAATCATCCAAACACAACAACCTGATTACCTATACGGTAAGCTGAATTTCCCTCATTCAACAAGGTCCTTTGCTTTAATATTACCCCGATACAATTTTCTAAATACTGAGCGTCAATTTTTTATTCATATTGTACGCCTTTGGAACTCTCTGCCCATCGCTATGAGAAGAATAAGAAGCATAAGTAGATTTAAATGTTTACTTTTCAACTATTTGGCAAATAATTGATGTTTAATTTCCTTTTATTTATATAAATATGTAAATAGATGCTAAATTTCCTTTTCTTTATAAATAAATATGTAAATAGTAGGTATATAATTTTATTCAAATTCTAAATTAATGTAAAGGCTTGCAACACTTTATAAGACTCATGTCCTACCTTGTAAGCGATTTTTGAAATAAATAAATACAAATACAAATACAAATACAATATTAGAAGAACCAGGATGGAATGTAAATTATCTGAAGATAAGAAAGAGGAAGAACATGTATGTTTAAATTGTAAAGTGATCGCCTATTGGTTGTGTAGTTAGGTAGGTGTCTAAAACGAATAAAGAATAGTTCATTGACGTGCTCAGCTTTATGCAGATAGATAGATAAAGCCATGTTTATGATGATAATGAAGGAATGTTATTGGTGGAAGAAGGTGCTTACAACAATCCAATCACATTCCTTCTTTCCTTCAAATTTTCAGCGCCAACATGGAGTTATTACGTTCAGTTTATTTTTTTCGTAAGAGTTTAAAAAAAACAAGCATACGAACAGGTACAAGAAATTGCTATTCATGTGTTTTTAGTCAGGCTCTTGTGCGTTTTGGATTTTAGTTATGAAGTGACACGTAAGCAATAGTTGTAGAGGTTGTACGTAATACAATATATAGGTGTACGTTGAAAAAGTGATTTTAATAGAAAATACATATACTCTTTCTGGCCCGTTTCTTTAACTTGTACTAAGTATTTATTCTTTTATTTAGGTGAAGGCAAGTAAAAGAATAATATTTCAAAATCATATATACAAAGGTACCAAGATATTACTTCTTGATAGAGACTTTAAAATAGATTGTTGAATAAATATATCATATTCGTTAATCCGATGCAGTGGCGCTACACGGCCATCGTTGGTATTTACAATAGTTATAGTTATAAAAATACATAAATATGTACCAAATGCATTAATTTCCAATAAAGAAAGGAATGTAATTAAAATTTTGTCAAAATAATACGCTCTTTCGGGCTCATGCACAGTTAAAATAATTAAAAAAAAAAAAAAAACTATTTTAAGATTCAAAATTTTAGCTGAAAAATAAGTTTGTCTTCAAAAATTTAAATGCCATTTTATAAATCAAAAAACCCTTGATTTTTCAAATTTTTTTTTTTTGAAAATCGTTAGAGCGGTTTTTTTTTTAATTAATTTTTTATATATAAAATTTTTCAATTTTGTTCTAAAAATATTTTTGGTATGCAGTTGTTTAGTGATTGTAAATGTTCGCTCTACATTTGAATTTCGTAAAAAAATGTTGACCCGTTTTTGAGATATAGAATTTTGAAAAAAAAAAAATCAATGTTTTTTAAAAAATCCAAACAAAAAAAATTGCACTTTTAGTAATCAAATATTGTTAAGGCTATATAAGAACTCGTTCAAAAAAAAATTTAAATCGGTTCATAAGTTGCTGAGAAATATAAAAACCAAAACAACGGTTCTATGAGCGGTACCTTTCCGGAGCAATACAAAAATATGTCTTTCTTTTTAAAAGAAGACAAGTTAAAAAATAAAATTTTAGAGAAAATTAAAAAAAATCTATCGGTTTGTTTTTGAGAAAATTCGAATTTTCGTGGTGGCACTTGTAGGGTTCGAGCTCTAGCATGACATTCCTACGCAGACGCGCATACTACAAAAGTTTTCATTGCAAAGCTGATATACAAAAAAAAAAACTTCACTCAGTTTTTGAGAAGTCCCCTGCAAAAGAAATTGGTTATTATCAGTAATACCCCGGCTTAATAAGACATAATTTCGCAAAAGTCAAATTTTAATCTTTTAAATACGCTTCTTCATTGCATTTGTCATGAATAAATGGCCCCCGGACAAATTATTAAGAAAAATTTTAAATTGGCAAAATGGCAATATGGATTCCCAACAATCACAGCCACCAAATTGCCAAAATTTATATATAACATATGAATAAATGACATGCTGGATTCAAAATTGTTGGGTTATATTTTTCGTTTTGGATTTTGTTTTTGTTTTATTTTCAAAATCCAGTGAGCGGTTTTGAAAAATTAAACAAAACTCCCAAATGGATTCCCAAAGATTGAAAAACAGGAGAGGACTGCATACACAAAATGTACATCATGAAAAGGTAGTGCCTAAGGCTTCAATATGCTCCGATTGAATCTGATCCTTTTTTTTAAATAATTGCTTTAGGAAAGTGACAAATTTTATATTTTTAAATTATGTTTTTAAATATCAAGAAATTAACCCAATAACCTTCAATTTTTTCACAACGACATAAAACTTCTAAAAAACAAATTCATACAAAAACACTATCGCAAAAACTTATATTTTGTTAGAAAATAGTGCAAAAATAGTGGTTATTTTCGAATAGTAAATCTAATTACCACAGGATGTTGTAAATCGAATCCAACACGAACCAATGTCAGACATATGTAGATAAAGTGAGTGAAATGTATCTTGCAGTGGCGAGGCGTGACTTATTTCTAAAGGTAAGTCGGAGAAAAATGAGCGACTAGAAAAAAATATCAGAAATGTACTTGCTGAAAAAGTTCTCTCAACTGAAGCAACACTTATCGGAAGTTTTAAAAACAATCTACTCAAATTAAAAATGTGTCACGTAACATATCATTCTTTAAATGTTTATGGAGTGCTACAACTTCAAGGTGACGAAGAGATGGAGTTGTATACAAAACTTTAAGTTAATTTTTTAAAGCCGCAAAATCGAAATAAAATTTGGTCATCTCAAAAATTTTACGAATAAAAAATGACATTTAACATTTGGTAAAATTTTGAGAAAAATCAAATTGACATTTTTTTATAAAAAATAAAAACCTAAAAAAAAACATTACTCAAAGTTGGTAAAAATTGAATTTTAACTCAAATATCTTTTCAAAAACTTGAGATTATGGCTTAAAACTTATTTTCTGTTATAATAAATATTGTTTTCAACATTCGGTAAAATTTTGAGAAAAATGGAATTGAGAGTTTTTTTTACCAAAAATAAAAACTTAAAAGAAAATTTTACAAAAGTTGGTAAAAATTGATTTTCGACACAAATATCTTTTCAAAAATTTGCGATTATGGCTTCCAACTAATTTTAACTTACATACTATGTATAAGAAATATTATTTTCAACATTCTGAAAAATTTTGGAAAAAATCAAATTGACAGTTTTTTTTACAAAAAATAAAAACCTAAAAAAAAAAAACAATACTAAAACAGTAAAAATTTACTTTCGACTCAAATAGCTTTTCAAAAATTAAAAATATTGTCTTCAAACTTTTTTATTTCACAGATAATATTGTTTTCGATATAGATTTTTTTATAACAACCTAACAGTCCGTTTTTTCATAAAAAAAATTAAATCTACAAAAAAAAGTACGCAAATTTGGTAAAAATTCATGTTCGGTTCTTGATATATCTTAAATTAATTTCATTTATCCAATTTATAAAAATTTAAGAAATGCTACTAAAATTGGTAACAATTTTTTTTCGACTTAAAATCTAGATATTTAACAAAACTAGATTTTCAAACTAAACTATTTCTTTATATGAAAAATATTGTTGGTAATTTTAATTTTTTTAAGAATAATTCAACTGACAACTTTTTTAACTCAACACGAAAACCTACAAACTCTTAAGCAAGACAAATCAACAGACGGGATGTGAAGTTATGAGTGTGGGTCGCATCCCAACCTCTATTTGTGAATCAAATTGAAAAGAACACCAGTTTTCGCCAAAATTTCAGAGAGAATTGTGAGAAAAACAAAAATCTTTGCTTTCTAATTTAATAGATAAGCTCAAAGGAGGGGTAGAGCGTCCTATTTCTATCGCTTATTTTTCTTTAAGAAATTAAGTTTCTCAAAGTCATTATTTTAATCTAACAGCAATCTTTTCCTATAAGAGCCATTGTGACTTTTGAGTAACTAAAATTTAAACAAAATGCAACCACTTTTCACAAATTACTTCCAATTCAAACTTTAATTAAGTTTTTATCTTTAATTAATAGTTTTCTTGTTCACACTTTCATTTATACACCTTGCATTGCAATCTGTATTTTAGAACAAAATCTCATTTGCCTAGTTAATTTTGGCTACTTGTGCCACTTAACTAAAATTACAGTAACTTTCTGCCAAAAATTATTCCACTACGCAATTTTCTTTAAGTGGCAACCCCTACTTCTTAAACTTCATCCGCCGAGAATGAAGGAAAATATCCAATAAGTCCATAGAAGACGGGTTATGTTTGTCTTTTTTTCTATACAGAATGGTTGAATTTTTGTTTGCTCTATGAAAATGAATAACAAGTGTAGTGCGTTGCGTCAACGTACTGCTTTGCTTTGCTTAGGCTCAGTGTTGCCATAATCTCAAATTTCATAATGCTAGATTTAAAATTTTATAATGCTAGATCGTATGGGAGCTCAAATAACAAAATGCTAGATTTTAAAATCCATATAAAACGTCCATATCGATGATTAAAAAACAAACATCTTAAAAATGTAAAATAATATTTATTTTCACATACAAATACCTAACAAACATAGAAATATAACAAAAAAAAAAAAAAAAACAAAAAAAAATTAATTCAAAAATAACAAAACTTAAAGCTTTATATGTAAATAGGTATTAACAGCACAATGTTTTTAAGTATAGGAACATGTTTTATAGTTAATTATTTAATTTTAAATCATTCAGACTTATCACATTCTTATTTATATTTTTTATGATTTTTATTTTTTTCCAAATATGATTATCAATCTTTTGAAATCAATTTTGGCATTAAAGAATGCAAAACTTAAAAACAATAATGCCAGAAAAGCATTTAGCTTTTCTCTTCTCTATAATGCTAGATCTATCGGGTGATTTTTTAAGAGCTTGAGAACTTTTTTTTTAAAAAAAACGCATAAAATTTGCAAAATCTCATCGATTCTTTATTTGAAACGTTAGATTGGTCCATGACATTTACTTTTTGAAGATAATTTCATTTAAATGTTGACCGCGGCTGCGTCTTAGGTGGTCCATTCGGAAAGTCCAATTTTGGGTAACTTTTTCGAGCATTTCGGCCGGAATAGCCCGAATTTCTTCGGAAATGTTGTCTTCCAAAGCTGGAATAGTTGCTGGCTTATTTGTGTAGACTTTAGACTTGACGTAGCCCCACAAAAAATAGTCTGAAGGCGTGAAATCGCATGATCTTGGTGGCCAACTTACCGGTCCATTCCTTGAGATGAATTGTTCTCCGAAGTTTTCCCTCAAAATGGCCATAGAATCGCGAGCTGTGTGGCATGTAGCGCCATCTTGTTGAAACCACATGTCAACCAAGTTCAGTTCTTCCATTTTTGGCAAAAAAAATGTGGTTAGCATTGAACGATAGCGATCGCCATTCACCGTAACGTTGCGTCCAACAGCATCTTTGAAAAAATACGGTCCAATGATTCCACCAGCGTACAAACCACACCAAACAGTGCATTTTTCGGGATGCATGGGCAGTTCTTGAACGGCTTCTGGTTGCTCTTCACTCCAAATGCGGCAATTTTGCTTATTTACGTGAAATGTCAAAGCATACTGAGCATCTTTCTCTTTGACACCATGTCTGAAATCCCGCGTGATCTGTCAAATACTAATGCATGAAAATCCTAACCTCAAAAAAATCACCCGATAGCATTAATAATGCCGTTATGGGAACACTGCTTAGGCTCGCTCAACCTGACATGCGCAATGCGTATTTCTTCGTTTCCAACACTTTTGTTTGTTTTTTGCACAAGCAAGTGAATTTTCAGATACATACAAATTCATCGGATGAAAGTCGGTGAACATCGGGTTATTTCTATGCTTAAGAAAGCGTTGGTTGAATAAAGAAGCACGCGCCTGGCGAGAAGTAGAAGAGAAAACGGGAAAGAAAACAAATTGTGTTCTATTCATTGATAAAATAATAACCCGGCATACCTTTAAGGAAGAAAATACATGTTGATTGCATTATTGTAAAGTAATGTCGATGTCACAAGCGTTGCTGTTGTATGATTGTTTATATACATGTTGCGTGAAGTGAAGTTTGATATTGAGATTTACAAAAGGTAAGTCGATGGGAATCGACTTATATGGTGCCATCGCCACTGGTATCTTGTATGGCATAAACAAGAATTTGAGGTAGGTCTGGTGATGTGTTGTTTTTTTTATATTTTTTATTTTCGGTTTTGGCCCCGAACTGTGATCTAACGAAATACGCGTATGGTGTGAATGAGTTCTGGGTGTATTTTTGAGCTTTACATAGAATTTGAGAAAAATAATATGGGGGATGCTGAAAGGGTAAGTGAGTATGACAATAAGTGTACATGGTGATAAATGATTGAACGGTTGTTTAACTAAAATATTGGCAACTTGTCATGAAATGGAAAGGAAAAGTATTTTCTGCTTATGAAATTTTAACACATTCGAGTTTGTGATACGTTACCCACAAGCAAAGTCAAACTTAGCAATCAAACTCATGTTATTATGTTAGCTACTTTATCGAGAATCAAAATTTCTCGCAAACAGCTACGACTGTTCATAAGTTCATTATGTACACTTCGTGTCACATAAATAGGGAAAAGTTTTTTCCGTTCCACCAAGGCACCTCTCCTTTCATATAGACGGCAGCTGAGGAATTCCAAAGAGGTGGCGTCTATAGTTCCAGTTAGGTTGAACTACTTATTTAACACTTATTGCATTGGAGGTAAGGCAAGGACCTGGTCCTTCAGGTTGAAGGTCGTGCGTCAGGGTGACTTCCTGACCACATAAAGAAAATCCAGTTGCGAAGCACCAACAAGCTTCGGATACGGATGGATTTACTATTTACAACCCACGCAAACGAATTAAGGACAACGAACTTTGGATATTCACGTATAATGTTAGGTCATTTAATAGACCACGTGCAGCCACAGAATTAGCGGATGACCTAGACTACTATAAAGCAGACATCACCGCCATCCAGAAAATACGATGGGATGGGCCGGGCACACAGAGGATGAAAATCTGCGATATTTGCTATGGTGACTGCTAACGAGAAAACCAACAACGCTTATTTCGATGCGGCTTTGTCATTGCAGCCAGACTTAAGCAACAAGTTTTGAACTATAGGCGCATCCATGAGCGCCTCATGATCATCCGTGTCAAGGCTAAATTCAGCAACATTAGAATAATATGCGCTCACCCCCCACAGAAGAGAAGAATGACAACACCAGGGATATGTTATATGATAGGAGCAGTGTCCTAGCTACGATATGAAAATTTTTCTGGGCGATTTTAATGCCAAGCGAGGAAAGGACCACATTTATGGTGGAATAATCCGGAAAAACAGCCTGCACGACAACACCTGCGATAACGGAGTTATGCTTATTGATTTTGCTGCGGGGTGAAACGTCATGGTAGCCAGTACGCGTTTTCCACACCTCAACATCTACAAAGGAACTTGAAATTCTCCAGATCAATCCACCGTCAACCAGATCGACCATATTGCGATCGACGCTAGGCACGCTTCCAGCATCATGGACGTTCGAACTTTCAAAGGAGCTAACATCGACTCGGACCACTACCTCGTTGTAGCCAAGGTAGCACTACGGGTTTCCAGACCCAAGGCAAAAAAGGGAGATGCTGGAAGGAGATACAACGTCGAATGGCTACAATCGCAAGGGAACGCCAACTCCTTCTCTGACCGAGTTACAAGTAACTTTTCTCGAAGTTCTCTGCCGCCAACACAATGTATCGAGAACCAGTGGCAACATTGCCAAGATGCAATCATAGAAGCCGCCTATGACGTGCTGGGTTTCAAGCAGCCACCAACAAGTAAATCCTGGTTTAATAAGAAATGTCGGCAGGCAAATGCAGAGCAATAACAGGCACGCAAAGCGGCGCGGCGCTGCATAGAAGGACGAGAGCTACTCACAAGCTATATGAGCAGAAGAGGCGAGACGAATACCGACTTCTCAGAAGGAAAAAGAGAAAGCATGAGAAGCGTGCGGTCGAAGATGTTGAGAGGTGCAAAAGTAGGAATGAATTTCGAAAGTTTTATGAGCAGGCTGCAAAGACGAAAGTGGAAACATCATAGTGGAACCGCAGTCAATGCTTAGGATACAAAACAGTACTAAAAGTTGGTAAAAATTGATTTTCAACTCAGATATCATTTCAAAAATTTGAGATTATGGCTTCAAACTAATTTTGTCTTAAATGAAATATTGTTTTAAGTTTTACATAAAGTTGTTTCAATTAATAGTTTTGGAAATAATTGCCAACCTTTATGAAAAAAAAAGTTGAAAAAATCACGTTGAGGATTATTTGTCTCATTATTATAAATACCAATAAAGAAGCAATGGATGTATAGTTACCTGCTCTAATCAATTTCTTATCAAACACTGAAAACTATTTATTTCTATGTTTTCTAGGTTTTTGTTTGGATATTGGTGGATTTTTAACGCATTGCCGGTAAAAAGTATGTATATTGTATGCAAATTTCGTGTGTTATATGCTTATCTATTTTTTATCAGAAAAAACTTCAAAAATAGCTTTATAATATCATTTCCTAAACAAATTAAATATTTTAAATAATTGTTGTTTACAATAAAAGTCTCAAAACAGACCCGTCTTTAAATTGAGAACTTGAAGGATAGTTTTCACAAGTACAATTGCATTTTCTACACAACGTTCTTCTGTCAAAATTAAGCTTAGGGTTTAGCTGAAGTTTGGAGAAAAATATGAACTAAATCTTAGCTCGAGCTGCGTATTACACATTATGGAGTAAAATTATTATACATTTTGATAATAACATGCATTATTTGTTTTGTTAATATTGGTATCGTACTACCAATGCAAACATTTCAAATTATGTAAAGGTCACTTTATTGGAATTGGGTGGTTTTGCTCAACTTGATATTGAACTTGACTGGTCTTAGAGTAAGCATATTGTTGTGGTAGGTAAAGGATAAAGAAAGTATGTATGTATGTACATAGGGTGGATCGTTTTGGTATGAACAAAAAAAAATGTTCGTTGAAATATAATGGTCCGCGGTCCAAGCAACCTTCCAATATTGTTCCGTTACAAATTTTAAACTCTCGCTAGACTAGGAATTTTCCGTTTAAAAAATTCAAATAAATCACAGTAGCCTGGATTTTCTTGTTTAATATATTCAAAAATATATTGGCCTCATTCCTGGCAAATGTGTTGTCTTTGTATACTCTTCGTAGTGATTTATTGTGTCCTCTTATTGGTAATGGACAAGATTTTGAGGCTTGTGTGTTGCCGACTTAAGAAAGATATAATACGATGTTATTTGTGGGTAAAGCCTAGTACGCTGCTGATGCGAAACGAAATTTCCCATACAAAAATGACATGACGAAATCATAAACGAAAAATTTCGCTGTGCTTTTCGTTTTTCAGTACGCTGCTGAACGACGAAATGTGTCATTTTAGTGGATAGCTGTACTAGATTTCGTAGTACAATTCTCCACTCTTTTCGTTCTCAATTTAATTGCCCGGTATATTAATTGCTTGCGAAATTTTGACGTTTTATTTATTTATTGAAAAATTTTTCGAATATTTTCGTTTATGATTTCGTCATGTCATTTTTGTATGGGAATTTTCGTTTCGCATCAGCAGCGTACTAGGCTTAAAATTGAACTTCAACTTCCAGACAGAACTCTCCACAAATATTTTTCCGCTGTGGTTTTCGTTTTAATTTCGCTCTGCACTTGGAGACTGCCGAAAAATTTCGTTTCGCATCAGCAGCGTACTAGGCTTAAGTCGCAATAAACAAATTCAATTTAAAAATTTGGTTACCGACACATGTGAGGAAATTTCCGAAAAATTATTGAAGTCTGGTAGTGTTTCGCCGATAAGTTCAAATAAAAGACTATCCTTTCTGTTCAACGTTATTAAGAATAGTAATTTATTTTTCTTAGACATTATTGACACAAAGTAGGTATAATGGTAAGTGCAACATATTAAAAATGAAACATGAATAGCTAATTTGAACTTGACATTTACAATTAAAACATTATATAAACAAACAAATTAAAGACTAGTTGGCACTGGGGGTGGCGTTCCATTTCTCAGCTCAACATTCCTCGCCGGCATGAACAAAGTTCTCAACTGCACCTTCGTCTTGTAAAGTGATCATCATGAAACTATAAAATTAAATGTTTAGTACGGTTCAAAAAGAGACATAAACAGAAAAGTTCAAACAAACAGATCTGGCTGAACGTCAGTTATTAAGTTTCCAATATGACTATAGTTGTCTCATTTTAGTTCATGCACCTTGATTTTCGCATCGTTGTTTGTTGTTTGTAAATTGCAACTATTCATTAAGTGTAGTGTGTTCAAGGGGGTTTGTTAAGCGTTATTAAATTGTGTTATTTCATTGTAAATAATAAATAAATTAATAAAATATTTATCTGTCGTATGTGCTACTGAATAAGGGCAAGTTTTCTTTTTATTTTTTTGTATAAGTACTGTAGGTAAGTTTACTTTAATAGCGTAGTTTGATTGCATTTCATTCTCCCATAAGAAATACACAGGTTTGTGTGTTTCCCATAAGAAATGCACAGGTTGTGTGTTTCTCATAAGAAATATACGTGTGCGGTGTTGCCCATAAAGGCTCGCGTACACTAAAACCGATTTATCGGCCGATATCGGATCGGAACAATTCGGACGAGCGTATCGGGCGTTCGACTGCATACACTGCTTCCGACATCGGACGATACCTACCGGTTTGGAGTCTGAATTTGTGAAGCTTGGATGTAAAAATAATAATTTTTTTAATGGAAGATTTCAAAGAAATGTATATTTTCGAAATTCATACCATCATTTAATGCGTCAACGTATGTATAAGACGTCGTCGTCGGTGTGTATGGGTTAATTAAATATTTATGCAAAGAAAGAAACTGAAGATTTGAAATTATAACCCATCAAATGCTTCAATGTTTCTTTTCATAAACCTTCCAAATCTTTGAAAAGTAAAACATTGATTATGAGTTATAGGCACCGATTTTTCATAGTTTTTTATGTTGTTGTGACTTGGGTATGAGGTCGGGATTCTGTTTCTTTATATCCGCAACAGTCAGTTCCATCTCTGTTGTTATAAATTTTTGAAAATTTATGCCAGAGAGGTGGCCTGTTGTGAATACAATTAATTCATTTTTCGTTATTTTTTTTTCGTGAACTTTATGGTATGAATTGACCCGACAACGGACGAAAAATCCAAACATGTTTGGATTATGTCGGTCGATCGGTTATTATCGGCCGTCATTGGGCGTCATCGGACGATGCCGCTTTCAGTGGTGTACGCGCTCTCTTTCCTTTCTATGTGTTTGGTTCGATCGGCCGAGTTCGGCCGACAACGGCCGAGCAAAATTCGGCCGATGACGGATTAGGTGTACGCGAGCCGTAAGAAATGTACATGGTCGTGTGTATTTCTTATCTCCATTGAGTAAATTCCATCGTTGCTAACTAAAGGTCCCTTATTGGTTTCGCAAAAAATACTTTTATTATTATGATATTAGTGGACTGTATTCTTATAACTTTTTTAAATTAAATTAATCGACGATAACAGTGGGGTCTTATAGAATATTTTTTAGAAAAACATTTTTTTTTTGTTTGGTTGATATCCTTTTAATATTTAATGTTGTTTAATGATTGCTTAATATTAGCACAGATAAGAAACTATACAGATGTCTCATCCCCATAGAAGAAAATGTCCCATATTTTTTTCACTACTCCTTATCAACGACAAAAAGCTTTTTGTCGGTTGATCGTCAAGCACAAAAAGCTGTTTTTGATTTCACATATTGACTTGCCAGTATGCCTGTTCAAAGCTATGTGTCTAACTATAAAAAATTCTAAAGTTGTTTTTTCTCTCAAGTCAATGTCCATAGAGACAAAGAACAGAAACTGTTTTGGTTTCGATGATGTTTTGGTCCCGATGTTACCATATTTCAGTTGCTATTTTTCAAGCGATTTAGGTATTTTATGCTATTTATTATTGAATATGAAAATAAAAACCATAGTTATTAATTTTTCCATGTTATTTTACTATATCAAATAAAACAATATACATATGTTGAAAATACATTTAAGAAAGGAAGAGAAGATGAGTTAGGTGCAAGACATTTTAAAAATAATTTGTATGGATTCCTATGGTAACACTGATGCAAATGTATGTACGTGCGCCGCTGGTGCGCGTATGAGGTTTAGTTTTGGTTGCCTTCCTTATTTTGATTTTTTTTGATACATATATTGAACGCATGTGTGTATGTCATGTATCCATAGATATATATGACAAAATGGTAAGTTTCAAATTCGGTCTTTTTGTTGTTTGTTGATTGTTTCTTTGTTGTCCTATGCAAAACGTAAGTTGCGTATTTTGTGAATTTAAACAGGTGTAGGTAGGTACTCATGTAAATAATTTCGATACAAAAAATAGGCTCGGATGTGACCCACACTGATAACTTACTATTGATGCCCACTTAAATTTTTCAAAATTTATTTTTTTTATTTGGAAAAATTGTATTAGTAAGAAAGTATGCAAAAATATACATTTAAGCTGTTTTCCGTGGAAATAGATGTATCGAAAAGTTAAATTAATATATTTTGAAAGAAGTTTGGTTTCTCTAAAATAAACATTGTCTTATGTTACAAAACAATATTTCTATGGGATGAAACAACTTTAAAGTCAATATCTTTCTTTATTCAATTTAATTTATAAATTCAATTGGGTTAATATTTTTTTTTGCTTAAGGTTTTTAGTTTTCTGTAAAATAAAAAATTGTTGTTAATAACAACAATTTGTACGAGATCAAAACAATTCTTTCTTTTTTTTTTCTTTCTCCTTTACGCGATATTTCAGTTTAAGAATCAATTTCACGTTTTTTTAGGTTTAAATTAAAGGAAAAAACTATCGGTTGATTAACTTTTTATTTTAAACTATATTTTCAACATTTTTTGTTTTAAATTATTCCTAGAAGTGCGAGTATTACGGCTGAATAGTTTAAGGGGTGGAATGCAACTGGCTAATTCGACAGAACATTGTTTGTAAAAATATCGATAAAACAACGAAAGGCATGAAACATTGCGGCGGATTTTTATACCTTTTATCTTTTGTGGCATTTACCCATTTACAATTTTTTCAAAGTAAGGCTTTTATTAAAAATGTATGATGTCAATTTTATGTGCATAGCATTCATCAGAATCATCGAACCAGCTTGGATATTGTCTGTTTGTTGCGTTTATACGTTCTCTTACAATGATTTCTTTTAATCTCGGTATAAAAGATGTTTTTTTTGAAGAAAGTTGTAAATATTTTTACGTGAAGACTACAGACTTGGAAAAAAATTTCAGAAGGCCATATAAGAACTGTATTTTCTTTTGGGGCTTCGTATTCTCTCAATTTAATTAATATTTCCGTTAAATCAAATTGAAGCTTATCTTTTGACATTTGTTGAATACAGTTTTCACAGATACTATTCATTTTGTTCATCGAATTAAAAAGGCGATTTCCGGCACCTTTATCAATATCGTGTCTTCAGGCGGTAAAGCATTTAATTTATTATCAATATTCATGTCGTTTTCTATATTGTTATATACAGAAAATGTTCTCCCACGATTTGCCTGACGAACATACTATAAAATAGCTTTTCACCATACTTTGTACTTGCAAGACAAATACTTTAGTGTGACACTGTATTTATTATCATTTGGTTTTTCTTCAGTTCATCTTCTATGAATATATGTATGTACCTGAAGAACAACCAATAATTAATGTAAGCCTTCTTATCAGCCTAGCAACGAACCGACGCTTATCGATTGACCAATGATAGTTGATGTTCTATCTTGAACATCTCGTTTTTAAATGGTCTGGTTGTCCAAGCTCTCTTCTCGTCCAACTCACTATTCATTAAGGCGTCCAAGTTATGTTTTGTAAAAATGTATTATTTGTACGATAAATATTAAAGTATTTTAAATTTAATAAAATAACTTCATGAACTTAAACTTTGTTGTTTAATTGTGTTTAAAAAAACACGAACCTTTACTATATTCTCAAATGATTCACTTTCCGGTAGCTCATACGAAATCGATATTTGTTTCTTAGCATTGGTTTGTAAAATAGCATTCCAATCAACTTTAAGATATTCTGTATCGTCTTGTTCACAGTTTGAACATTTAGATTTGAATACAAATTTCATAGCTATAACTTTTGCTAGAAGGGAGCCAAATTCAGCAGCATTCGGATTACTTTTACTAACATTTCTTGCTCTTATCTTTCCAAATAAATTTTCTAAGGGATCTTGGGTAAATTTGTTAATATTTAAATAATATAAATCATTATGGTCTATATATAATGCTTTTTGTATTTGCAAAATGCTCTCAATACTTAAGGCAAAACCTTTGAAACAAAACGCTTTGCTTCTTGAATTAATAGGCTGAATGTTGAAAATATATGTTTTCATTTCTCTTATGAATATTAGATTTTGATCATTTTTTTAATAGCTGGTTTTCTATTTAAAAGGTCGAAAAGTCGGTTTATTTTGTTTATAAAATTAACTGTTGGTTTTGCAAAATGCGCTATATTTATGGGAAATTTATTTAGACCTAATAAAGCTTCAATTCCACAATTTAATCTTTGAATAAATTATTCATAATGCTTTTCAAAAGATGAGGAATATCATACATACCATACATTTTTTGTTGTTTGTAAAGAAAGTTACAACTTTTGTCATCTAGACATAATTTACTAAACAAACTTCTATTTGTAGGCCCTTGATCGCAGCAAATAGCTCGTACATTTAATTTTAATTCTTCGCATATATCCAAACAGTTATGCACTTCTACCTCAAGTTGTTGCGAAGGGATATTACTTGGGCAAATGACATGTTACAAAACTTGTTTGAAGTTGCCGCATAAACTACGTATCATAAAAACGCAGGCTGACTTAGCACTTATGTATATCAGATCTTTGGTTTTTGACATAATCTACAAAACCTTCAATTACATATTTGTATTCTTACTTACTTACTTAAGGTGGCGCTACAGTCCGGGGCGGACCTGGGCCTCAACCAACATGCGTCTCCAGCCAGCTCGGTCCCTAGCTAGCTGTCTCCAGTTTCGCACGCCAAGTTGGTTGAGGTCTTCACCCACCTGAGTGCGCCACCTGAGTCGCGGTCTTCCTCTACTGCGCCGTCCCTCGGGATTGGATTCGAAGACCTTCCGGGCTGAAGCGTTGATGTCCATTCGCTCTACATGACCCAGCCATCTAAGCCGTTGGACTTTTATTCTGCTTACTACAGCCCGTACAGTTCGTCGTTATATCTTCTCCTCCATTCTCCATCTATACGTACGGGACCAAAAATCACCCGAAGAATTTTTCTCTCGAAGCATCCTAAGACGTTCTCATCCTTCTTTGACAGGGTCCAGGCCTCAGCGCCATAAATGAGAACCGGGATGATGAGTGTCTTATAGATGGGGATTTTAGATGCTCGAGAGAGGACTTTACTTCTCAATTGCCTTCTAAGTCCAAAGAAGCAGCGATTTGCAAGAGTTATTCTTCGTTTGATTTCAGCGCTGGTGTCGTTGCCTGTGTTTATAGCGGTGCCTAGGTAGACAAAGTCCTTAACTACCTCGAAGTTATAGCTGTCCATGGTGACGTTTTGTCCAAGACGTCGTTGTTCAATGTCCTTTTTTGATGACAGCATATACTTGGTCTTGCCCTCATTGACCACTAAACCCATCTTCTTCGCTTCCGTCGCAATGCTCAAAAACGCTCCACTGACATCACGCTTTGATCTTCCAATTATGTCAATATCATCTGCGTATCCGAGTAATTGGATGGACCTTTGGAAGATTGTGCCTCTAGTGTTGACGGTTGAGTTTTGCACAATTCTTTCCAGAACGATGTTGAAGAAGTCGCATGACAGTGCATCGCCTTGTCTAAAACCTTTTTTGACATCAAATGCATCGGTGAGATCTTTTCCGACCTTGATGGAGCAGCGTGCATTCTCCATCGTCATTCTGCACAAACGGATAAGTTTGACAGGGATGCCAAAACTAGACATTGCTCTGTAGAGCTCTTCCCTATGGATGCTGTCATACGCGGCTTTAAAATCGATAAAGAGATGGTGGGTATCGATTTGAAGCTCCTGGGTTTTTTCCAAGATCTGCCGTAATGTGAATATTTGGTCGATAGTGGACTTTCCTGGTCTGAAGCCACACTGATAAGGACCTATCAGGTTGTTGACGAACGGCTTCAGACGTTCACATAGTACGGCAGAAAGGATCTTATATGCAATGTTAAGGAGACTGATCCCTCTGTAGTTGGCGCAATTTAAAGGGTCTCCTTTTTTATGTATCGGACAAACTATGCTGAGATTCCACTCATCGGGCATGCTTTCTTCCGACCATATTTTGCAGATGAGTTGGTGCATGCTCCCTACCAAGTCATCGCCTGCTGCTTTAAATAGTTCGGCAGCTATGCCGTCAGCTCCAGCAGCTTTGTTTGACTTCAGTTTAGATATAGCTATCTTCACTTCGTCTAGGTCGGGTAGGCGGAATTGTTGATCTGCGTCGCCTAAGTTGAGTGGTTCTACCTCCCTTACAGCGGGATTCGGTTCGTCATCGCCGTTATATAATTTGGAGAAGTGGTCTTTCCATATTCTCAACATAGACTGCGGTTCTACGATGTTCCCCTGATCGTCTTTACAGGCTTCGGTTCGTGGCTGGTACCCTTGGGAGTTCTTTTTTACCTTTTGGTAAAATTTACGAACCTCATTCCTGTTGTAACATCCCTCTATCTCCTCGATCGCGCGCTTCTCGTGCTCTCTTTTTTTCCATCTAAGAAGCCGGTGTTCCTCTCTCCTCCTCTGCTCGTAGAGCTCGCGAGCAGCTCTGGTCCTTCTGTGCAGGGCCGTTTTGTATGCCTCTTGCTTCGCTGCGTGCGCTTGCCGGCATTCGTCGTCAAACCAGGGGTTTCGCTGTTGTGGACGTGTGAAACCTAGCACTTCAGAGGCGGCATCTCTGATGGCTGCAGGGCAATGTTGCCACTGGTTTTCAATGCTTAATGCATGCAGCATAGGACTCCTTAAGAGGTTACTAGAGACTCGATCGGAAAAGGACATGGCAGTCTCTTGCGATTGTAGCCGTCTAACGTCGAAACTTCTCACAGTACTTCCTTGTTTTGGCTTGGACCGGGATATCCGTAGCCGTACCTTGGCTACAACGAGGTAGTGGTCCGAGTCAATGTTGACCCCTCGGAATGTTCGGATATCCTGTATACTGGAGAAGTGTCGTGCGTCGATCGCAATGTGGTCAATCTGGTTGACGGTTGATTGATCAGGAGATTTCCATGTCCCCTTGTGGATATTGAGATGTGTGAACTGCGTACTAGCTACCAGAACGTCTCGCCCCGCAGCGAAATCGTTCAGCCTGAATCCGTTGTCGGAGGTGGTGTCGTGCAGGCTGTATCTTCCGATTGTGCCACCAAAGATGTCTTCTCTTCCTAGCTTGGCATTAAAATCTCCTAAGACAATTTTAATGTCATAGCCAGGGCACTGCTCATATGTCTTGTCCAAGAGCTCGAAGAATATGTCTTTGGTGTCTTCATCTTTCTCCTCTGTTGGGGCATGCGCGCATATTAGGCTTATGTTGGCGAATTTAGCCTTGATGCGGATTGTCGTGATGCGCTCGCTCACACTGTTGAAACTCAAGACTTTTTGCCTGAGTCTAGTTCCAACAACAAATCCACACCCAAATAGGCGCTGCCTTTGTTCTCGGTAGCAGTCGCCGTAGTATATATCGCAGTCTTTTAGTTTGCGTTTGCCCGGTCCATCCCATCGCACTTCTTGGATGGCGGTAATATCTGCCTTGCAGCAGTTTAGGGCTTTCGCTAATTGTTCGGCTGCACGTGGTCTGTTAAGGGACCTAACATTCCACGTACAGATCCGAAGTTCGTTGTCCTTATTTGGTTTGCTTGGGTTGTCAACAGTGAATCCGTCCGTATCCGAGGCTTGTTGGTGCTTCGCAACTAGAAAATTTTTACGTGGTCAGGAAGTCACCCTGACGGCACAACCCCCAACCTGGAGGGCCAGATCCTTAGTATAACTCCAAGGACGGGGAGCCGGATAAACCGCTCCTTATAGGCCTGGGCTCCGAATAAGTCGTAGAAGCCCTATAAGGTGTTCACTAAGTAGTTCAGCCTTACTGGAACTGTAGACGCCACCGTTGATTCCATCTCGAGAATTCGTCCGCTGCCGTCTGGATAAGGAGAGGTGCCTTAGTGGAAACACCTCTCCCCCCTCTCTCGTTTGCTGCCCCAACAACTTTCCACTGGGGTTAGAACCCAATCTCCAGTTGAGGTACTAGGCACCCGATGTTCACCACGGGGAGGTGAGAGTAGGAGTTGATAGACAGAGGTGGGTTTTGAGAAAAAACCTGTGGACGCTTGTGTCCTCTTGAATGCACATGTCTACCATTTGAACATCATCTTTGTATTCATTGTAGGTTAAACTTGTCTGAAGGCTCATTTCATCAAAAATTAGAACCACTTCTTTCTCTTTTGTTGCCAATTTTGAGGTAATTTTTTCTATCTCCTCTAAAACGTTTTTGTTTAAAACCAACCGAAGAAGGTGTAAAAAAAATTAGCAATAAAATGTCTTTTATCGCATACGCTGCGAAAAGTATTAATGATAGGACAAACAAATGTTTTCTAATTTAGTGATTCATGGTCGTTTTAATTAGCATGCTTATAACTTAAATATCTGTACCTATTTATGTCTTCCCGTGCGAAGCCGGGACGGGCCGCTAGTTGAATTTATAAATTAAATTGAATAAGGAAAGATATTGACTTTAAAGTTGTTTCATCCCATAGAAATATTGTTGTTAATGTTTTGTAACATAAGACAATGTTTATTTTAGAGAAACCAAACTCCTTTCAAAATATATTAATTTAACTTTTCGATACATCTATTTCCACAGAAAACAGCTTAAATTTATATTTTTGCATTACTTACTAATACAATTTTTCCAAATAAAAAATAAATAAATTTTGAAAAATTTAAGCGGGCATCAATAGTAAGTTATCAGTGTGGGTCACATCCAAGCCTCTTTTTTGTATCGAAATTATTTACCTACACCTGTTTAAATTCACTAAATACCTACGCAACTTACGTTTTGCATAGGACAACAAAGAAACAATCAACAAACAACAAAAAGACCGAAATTGAAACTTACCCTTTTGTCATATATACATATCTATGGATACATGACATACACACATGCGTTCAATATATGTATCAAAAAAAATCAAAATAAGGAAGGCAACCAAAACTAAACCTAATACGCGCACCAGCGGCGCACGTACATTTGCATCAGTGTTACCATAGGAATCCATACAAATTATTTTTAAAATGTCTTGCACCTAACTCATCTTCTCTTCCTTTCTTAAATGTATTTTCAACATATGTATACTGTTTTATTTGATATAGTAAAATATAACATGGAAAAATTAATAACTATGGTTTTTATTCATTTGTAAAAAACATGAGGAATTCTTCCTCTTCATCGGTTCCTACGCTCGTTGTCAATGACACTCCTTTTGTTAGCTCCTTAGAGAAAGCTAATCTCTTTGCTAGGCAGTTCGCCGCCAATTCTACGCTGCCAGTGAGTGTTATGACTCCGCCTGTACTTGAGCGAGTTAGTGATTCTATGGGACCAATCTTTTTTCGCACACGTACTGTGGCAAGAGTCCTTAGAGATCTAAACACACATAAATCCGCTGGTCTGGATGGTATCCCCGCTATTGTTCTGAAGAGGTGTTCTTCAACGCTGGCAAAACCACTGCGTAAGCTTTTTCATCTGTCCTACTCCTCAGGTCTCGTTCCGAGAGGATGGAAAACTGCATTTGTCCAGCCCATCCCAAAAAAAGGCGAATCTTCCTCACCCTCTAACTACCGACCGATTGCACTTACGTCCCTTCTTGCCAAGGTCATGGAAACGCTGATTAATTATCAGCTCAAGAAATATCTTGAAGATCGAAAGCTTCTTAATGACCGGCAGTACGGCTTTCGAAGCAATAGGTCCACTGGTGATCTCATGGTTCATCTCACCGAACAGTGGAGCAAATCTTTACATCGCTTTGGAGAAAGTAAGATTATTGCACTTGATATTTCAAAAGCATTTGATAGGGTTTGGCATCAGGCTCTCTTATCGAAAATGCGTGCTTTCGGTGTGCATGAATCCCTGCTTCATTGGATTAGTAATTACCTTTCGGATCGTTCAATACAAGTAGTATTGGATGGATTCAAGTCTGAAAACCATAAAATAAATGCTGGTGTGCCCCAGGGCTCTGTTCTATCTCCAACACTCTTTCTCATTTTTATTAATGATCTCCTGTCTGCAACATCTAATCCAATACATTGTTTCGCTGACGATAGTACTCTTAGCTTTTCATATTCGTTTTCAGACTCACATCCCTTTTCTTCGGATGTGGAACTGCAACGACAAAATATGATAAGCTCATTAAATTCCGACCTAAACAGCATTGTTCAATGGGGATTAAAAAACCGCGTGGAATTTAATGCTTCGAAAACGCAATGCTGTCTTGTATCGTTAAAGCGAGATATACCCCCATTGCCATTATCCATGGATGGCACTTGCATCAATGAGACTGAACACCTCGATATTCTCGGTATGTGTGTCACCAACCACCTCTTGTGGAATGATCACATACGCGATGTCGCCAAAAATGCCGCAAGTAGTTTGGGTTTCCTTAGGCGATGCAAGAAATATTTCACCCCTTCTGATCTGGCTGTTATCTACAAGACTTACATACGTCCAAAGCTTGAGTATAACTCCCATCTCTGGGCTGGTGCTCCTGCAACTTACTTAAGCCTCTTGGATAGTATTGAACGTAGAGCATTTAAATTGATAGATGATAATATCATCATAAGTTCATTTACTTCGCTTAAACATCGTCGTAAGGTCTCTTGTCTGACCCTTTTTTACCGTTATTTTAACGGCTTATGCTCTAGTGAAATAGCCAGTTGCATTCCTCCCCTTAAACAGTTCAACCGTAATACTCGCGCTTCTAGGAATGCTCATCAGTATACCCTCGAGCCCAACTTCGGCCGTACTGTCAAATACAGAGATTCGTTCTTTAGCCGTACTACGCGAATGTGGAATGCCTTACCACACTCTGTCTTTCCTAGTCATTGCAATGTTCAGGAATTCAAAACCAATGTGCACCGACATCTCCTTTTAAACCCTCTCTCCTCTTCCTAGTGCTCACACTGTGCCTCTGCATAATAAGGGTAGTAATATCCCCTTGAGTGTGTGCTTATTATCAAAAAAAAAAAAAAAAAAAATACCTACATCTTTTGAACAATAGCAACTGAAATATGGTAACATCGGGACCAAAACATCATCGAAACCAAAACAGTTTCTGTTCTTCTTTGTCTCTATGGACATTGACTTGAGAGAAAAAACAACTTTAGAATTTTTTATAGTTAGACACATAGCTTTGAACAGGCATACTGGCAAGCCAATATGTGAAATCAAAAACAGCTTTTTGTGCTTGACAAAAAGCTTTTTGTCGGTTGATAGCCAAGGAGTAGTGAAAAAAATATGCGACGTTTTCTTCTGTGGGGATGAGACATCTGTATAGTTTCTTATCTGTGATATTAGTTATAGTTGATTGTTTTGTTGATTTATAATTGAATTAGAATGGAATGTGATTTTACATGTGATGATTTTATATGTGATTAATTTTTTGTTATTAAATGAAGAATGTTGTTGATGACATTAAATAATAATTTAACAATTTAATTAACGTGTGTTTTGAGTACGTGTGATACTTATGTTTTCTACTGTGATAAATGAGTATGATACTGTGTAATTGTGGGTGATAGATTTAAATTGTTTTGTCAATACGTTTAATGCTGATTTTCTGTGAGTGACATTTTCTGAATTGTGCAATTGAATGTCTAATGTTGAATATTTTGATTTTCTGTGACAACATTAGAATTTCATGACTGTGATATATGAAATATGACTGTTATATTCTGAATGACTGATTCATATTTATTGGTTGACTGAGTGTTTGTATCCGATTGATTGACTGAGTGTGTATTCGATTGATTGACTAAGTGTGTATTTCGATTTTGACTGAGTGTGTCTTCGATTTATTCACTTAGTGTGTATTTCGATTTTGAGTGTTTAAGTGAGTGCATGTTTTTGCTCTAAATGAGAGTATGTTTTGTTATTGATTAATTAATATATTTTCTCATAGTTAAATGATTGAGTTTTCATCAAAAGATTTGTTACAGGGTAGAAGGCATATTTTAGTTATTGGTCTTTTGAATTCACCTGATTTTTTTTTTATAGTTACAACACGAGTAAGCTTATCAGCTCCTTGTACTAGTGAGGTAATGCGTGCAAGAGCCCATTGCGATGGTGGCAGGCGCTCATCCTTCGGCAATACTAAATCTCCAACTTGAGGTTGTGGCTGTTGGTGTAACTATTTTGGTCGACGTTGCATTCGAGATAAATACTCTCCGCTCCACTGCTTCCAGAATGAGTTGACATCTATTTAGATGAGTAGTTTCTTCGACGTTTATATCTGCTTCTGGTACAAGAAAACTTGATGTTCTAATTACAAAGTGTGCTGGTGATAAAATGGCGAAGTCTTCAAAGTTGTCGGATAAAGGACATAGAGGACTTGAATTTAAACATGCTTCTATTTGAGTTAGAAGTGTGCTGAGTTCCTCAAATGTAAGGGTCTCGTTCCTAACAATCCGTTTTAAGTTAAATTTAACGGATTTCACTCCTGCTTCCCATATCCAAAGTGCGGGGAAGCGGGAGGAATAAAATTCCACATTGATCCGATGTTGGTTGTTGCTAATTGGACTTGCTTCCAGTCGAAATTTGCGGCCTTCAGCATTTTTCGAAGTAGATTTCTGTGCGAATACCTCGACGTGCTGTAAATCTTCGAAAGGCTGCCAAAAAAGTTTGAGTTGTCATATAGGTGACAGCTTCCAGGTGTATTGCTTTGGTTGCTAAAAATACAAATATGGAGAAATATTCTTTGAATGTTTTTCCTCCACGGCTTTTCCAAGATTTGACATCTATTGGTCCAGCATAGTCTACCCTGGGTAAATGGTCGAGAGATTCTTACTCGGGGAGCTGGAAGATTTCCCATTAATTGTTGTAACGGTTTGGCTCCAAAACGAAAACAGATGGTACAGTGGTGAATATATTTTTTAACACTAGTTTTTAGGTTGAAAATCCAATATTTTGTCCTCCTATATGCGATCGTTTGCTGTATTCCACCATGGAAAGTGTTTCCATGCGCCTCCCTAATCAAAAGTTGTGTAAATGCATTGCTAGATTTTAAGATAATTATATGTTTCTGTTCGTATTCTTGTATGCGCTGATTGTTCTCGAATTGAGTTCTCCTCTTTGCCACTAGATGTTTCTCGATGCTTATAGAAGCGAGTTCTCCTCTTAATCACTAGATGCTTAACGAAGCGAGTTCTCCTCTTAACCACTAGATGTTGCCCCTTATTCTAAATGTTTTATTCTACTATAACACGATATTAAAAGAGATAAAGAGTGTATACACATTACATTACCCCCTCCTTAGGATTGATCGTCCCGAGCAAATCCATCTTTCTCATCACCACTGTAGCGATGTAGCCGGTCGCCATGTACAACTTTAGGTTTTCCTCTGACTCCCTTTTGTATCCGGTACACGACATCGTTGATTTTTGTAATGACTGTATATGGACCTTCCCAGTCCCGTTGAAGTTTCGGTGACAACCCTTTTTGTCGATGGGGATTGTAAAGCCACACCCGATCTCCTGCTTGGAACTCTGTTGTTGTCGCTCGTATATCGTAGCGTGTCTTCATTCGGTCACTGAACATCTTTATTTCCAACCTGGTATTGTCGTGTATCTGAAGGAGTCTTTCCTTGAGGTCATCAATGTAGTCATCCTCGGCTTGCGGCTCCGACGTGGGACATTCAAATTTTATTTCGCTCGGCAGTCTGATGTTAATTCCCATCAAAATCTCAGACGGTGTATGACCAGTTGAGCTATGCCTTGCACTTCGATACGCCATCAAAAACAGTGGAATGTGTCGATCCCAATCGCGCTGGTTATCGGCCACAACTTTGCAAAGATGTTCCTTCAGGGTTCGGTTGAATCGTTCGATCATGCCATCAGATTGTGGGTGAAGTGGTGTTGTTCTTGTCTTCTTGATGTCAAGAAGCCCACAAACTTCCTGAAATATGTTTGATTCAAAATTCTTCCCTGGTCGGAATGCAGTTCTACTGGAACGCCGAATCTGCTCACCCAGTTGAAGACAATTTAGTCTGCGACTGTTTTGGCTTCTTGATTTGGAATGGCGTATGCTTCAGGCCACTTGCTGAAGTAATCCATGACGACCAGAATATAACGATTTCCATTATTTGTTTCTGGAAATGGACCCGCCACGTCTACTGCAATCCTTTCGAAGGGTGCTCCGACATTACACTGCTGCATTTGGCTGTGGTTCTTTTTGTTCGGGCCTTTGGTGGCAGCACAGGTATCGCATTTTCGGCACTACTTCTCGACATCTTCCCTTGCATGTAGCCAGTAAAATCGTTGCCGAACCTTTTCTAGCGTCTTGTTCACTCCTAGATGGCCTCCCGAAACTCCACCATGCATCTCTCGCAGAACATTCATAACCTTCGATCTCGGTAAGACTAGCTGCATTACATAAGACTTTCCATTTGCTGATTCCCATTCACGTCGAAGGACACCCTCTTGGACATGAAACGAGTCCCACTGTGCCCAATAGGCCTTCAGAGTCGGACTTCTATCGGAGATATCAGCCCATTCTGGTTTTTCCTGGTGTTCCTTCCAAGCGAGGATGGGTTCGATATCTGAGTCTTCTTGTTGAGCCTTCCTCAACTCTTCGTTGCTCCAGCCATAAATGGGATCGGCTCTGGTTCGTTGGACAGTAACCACTTCTTTTTCTTCTTGTCGTCTGCAATGCTTACAGTCTTGCTTGCATGGTCTCCGAGACAGTGAATCTGCATTTGAGTGAAGATTCCCCTTCCGATGTTGAATTTCATAATCGTACGTCTGCAGCCTCTCAATCCATCTCGCCACTTGACCCTCTGGATTCTTGAAATTCAAAAGCCAGTTTAGTGCTCCATGGTCAGTTCGGAGAAGAAACTTCTGTGTATACAGATACTTATGGAAGTGCTTTGTTGCCAAAATCAGTGCAAGAAGTTCTCTTCTGGTCACACAATAGTTTCTTTCCGACTTGCTGTAATAGGCAATCACCTTTTCTTCGCCATTATGCACCTGCGACTGGACAAGACAACGAATGGGTACTTCACTGGACAGTATGCTCGATAACGCTCGACGTACACTCACAATTTTTATTTTTTATCACGGTATTTTGTTTTAATTATATCACAGTCTTATTATATTGTTTTATTTATCACAGTCTTTAAGATTTATTATCTATCTATATATTTATTACAATCAACTTTGATGATATGTATATATATGTAGGTATTTGTTTAATTCGGTTCGATAGGACCAAATGTTTTATGGTTGTAAGCCAAACAATTTTCACAAACTCCTATTTGTTTAACACCCAATACAATGTAAGAATATTTCAGTGCACAAATATGTCTCATTGTCGTTCTAGAGGAGGAACATCATGAACCCGCAACTCTGACTCGAATGCTTACATGGGCCTCAGTCTCTGCCCAGCATTAATCTGTTGTTGTCCCTACACATGGGAAATCTGCAAATCCGACTCGAAGGAGCAAATGTTTGGCCGATAAGTTAAAATAAAAGACGATACTTTCTGTTCAACGTTATAAAGAATAGTTATTTATTTTTCTTCGACATTATTGACACAAAGTAGGTATAATGGTAAGTGCAACATATTAAAAATGAAACATGACTAGCAAATTTGAACTTCACATTTACAATTAAAACATTATATAAACAAACAAATTAAAGACTAGTTGGCACTGGGGGTGGCGTTATATTTCTCAGCTCAACAGGCAGAAAGCATCGATTCCTACCATAGACCGTCGTTCAATTATAAGGAAAATAAAGCAGTACTATGAAAGTTATAAGAATTTACCTAAGCCATATAAATTCAAAAAAAGCTCGGATTCATATAAAAAGCGGATTCACTTGTTCAAGGACAAAGCACGATCTTTATTCGATAAAGCTGCATGTAAATGTGAGAACTTTAATTCGTGTAAATGTGTGAAAGATCTTAGAGTGCAATTTTGGAGATACCCTTTTTAATTGATCAACGAACGAATCAAAATATGGTCATTGGCAGTATTTACATTAAAACTTCTATTAAAAACACAAAGAATTTGATTCGAAAAAGAAATTATGAAAGCAGACAGCAGATCCACTTCAAAAAACCTAAACCTCTTTCGTCTAAGAATATGGTGATAGAGTTTTTGTCTGAAGAAAAACCAGAGATTCAAATTGAAAAAGAGATACCTTCTGAAATGGAGTCATCAACACCATCGGCAGGACTATCTGAAGGTAAAACTCATAAACAAATTTTAAAATCTTCGATGACCACTGTCGCTCATGCGGTCGATAGCTACGGCATTTCAGATAGGGCTGCAAAAGCAATCGTAACCGCAACGCTTCAAGACATTGGTCTTATCACAAAGGAAAAAGTTGATAATGTTGTAGATCGAAATAAAACGAGGCGAGTTCGCGAGAAAGAAAAGTGTCAATAAGCCCTTAATAATTCAAGTTCGTTTGGACTTTATTTTGATGGACAAAAGGAAAAAACTCTTTCAATGATAGATTCTTCTAGAAGAAAAATCATTTCTGAGGAGCATATAAGTCTAGTCAAGGAGCCAAACTCAGAATACATGGGATACATTTCCTTATCGAATGGAAACGAAATAAAAAACTTCTTTAATGAAAAGGGTGTGGACTTAAATACATTTGTTTTTGTTGGATGGGATGGAACCGCTGTCAACACAGGCTTCAAAGGAGGTTTAATAAGATGCCTAGAACAACAAATACATAGACCATTGCAGTGGTTTATTTGCCAACTTCACGCTAATGAACTAACATTGAGACACCTATTTGAGCATCTTGATGGTGCTACGACTGGACCCCGAAGCTTTATAGGACCATTCGGAAAAGACTTAAAAGATTGCGAGATTATGCCTTTGGTAGACTTTAAATCAATAAGCTGTAATCTACCAGATATATCGAATGCAAACGATCTAAGCACCGATCAATCATACCTCTCTCAGATTTGTGATGCTATTAACTCTGGTCATTGCCACGAAAATCTTTCAAGAAACAACCGCTTGAAAAATGTTCATTCCAAATGGCTTTCTTGGGTGATACAGAAGGCAGAACAAGTAGGACACCAAAAAATGAAGAAAATACCACTATGTTCAATTGGTAGACATGTGCATTCAAGAGGTTTTTCTCAAAACCCACCTCTATCTATCAATTCCTACTCTACCCTCCCCGTGGTGAACATCGGGTGCCTAGTACCTCAACTGGAGATCGGGTTCCAACCCCAGTGGAAGACATTTATGGTGGAATAATCCGAAAAAACAGCCTGCACGACAACACTTGCGATAACGGATTCAGGCTTATTGATTTTACTGCGTTGTAAAACGTCATAGTAGCCAGTACGTGTTTTCCACACATCAACACAAAGGAACTTGAAATTCTCTAGATCAATCGACTATCAACCAGATCGACCATATTGCGATCGACACTAGACACGCTTCCAGCATCGTGGACGTCTGAACTTTCAAAGGAGCTAACATCGACTCGGACCACTACCTTGTTGTAGCCAAGGTAGCAGTATAGGTTTCCAGACCCAAGCCAAAAAAGGGAGATGCTGGAAGAAGATACAACGTCGAATGGCTACAATCGCAAGGGAACGCCAAATCCTTCGCTGACCGAGTTACAAGTAACCTCTGTCGAAGTTCTCTGCCGCCAACACAATGTATCGAGAACCAGTGGCAACATTGCCAAGATGCAATCATAGAAGCCGCCTCTGACGTGCTGGGTTTCAAGCAGCCACCAACATGTAAACCCTGGTTTAATGAGGAATGTCGGCAGGCAAATGCAGAGCAATAACAGGCACGCAAAGCGGCGTGGCGCTGCATAGAAGGACGAGAGCTACTCACAAGCTATATGAGTAGAAGAGGCGAGACGAATACCGACTTCTCAGAAGGAAAAAGAGAAAGCATGAGAAGCGTGCGGTCGAAGATGTTGAGAGGTGCAAAAGTAGGAATGAATTTCGAAAGTTTTATGAGCAGGCTGCAAAGACGAAAGTGGAAACATCATAGTGGAACCGCAGTCAATGCTTAGGATATGGAAGGACCACTTCTGCAGACTGTATAACGGCGAAGACGGACCGAATTCCACTGTCAGGCAGGATGATCCATTAAACATAGACGACGAAAGCCAACAATGCCGTCTTCCTGACTTAGACGAATTAAAGATTGCCATATCTAAGCTGAAGTCTAAAAAAGCCGCTGGAGCAGATGGTTTGAATGCCGAGCTCTTGAAAGCATTTGGAGATAATTTGGATAGGAGCATGCACCAACTTATCTGTAAGATATGGTAGTAAGAAAGCATGCCCATTTAATGGAACCTCAGTATTATTTGCCCAATTCTGAAAAAGGAAACCCACTAAACTGCAACAACTATAGAGGCATCCGTCTACTTAACATCGCTTACAAAATCTTGTCTGCCGTAATATGTGAACGTCTAAAGCCCATCGTCAACAACCTGATAGGTCATAATCAGTGTGGTTTTATACCAGGGAATTCCACAGTCAATCAAATATTCACATTACGGCAGATCCTGGAAAAAACCCAAGAACACTAAATCGACACCCAACATCTCTTCATCGATTTCGAGGCCGCATATGACAACATCCACAGGGACGAGCTGTATAGAGCCATGCCTAGTTTTGGCATATCTGCCAAACTCTTCCGTTTGTTCAGGATGACCATGAAGAATTCGCGCTGCTCTATAAAGGTTGGAAACAACTTAACAGAACCTTTCGATGTCAAAAAAGGCTTTAGACAAGGTGTTGCGCTGTCTTGCGATTTTTACTTCACATAGGAATTTATTGTATTGATTTTTCGAATTCAAAATTTTGACTTTTCTCGACGTTTCAAGGTCTCTAGAGTCTTAAGAAAAGATTTTTAGAGAGATGTCTGTGCGTGCGTGTGTACGTAAATTCGTACGTCCGTTTGTCCGTACGTTGGGGAAGTTTTTTTCGTCGTCCATAGCTCAAGAACATGGAGAGGTATCGGCTTCTAATAAATGTTGTTATACAAATAATAATGCAGAAAAATGCAAAAAGGACTCTCAAGAAAATGGATGTAGTGATTTTTTTACTACAGCAATTTAAAAAAAGGTGAACATTTTGGTTAACCCAAAATATCTTACGAACGAATAACGCTAGAGACTTGAATTAAATTTAAAATTATGTATTATAACGTGATATCAAACTAGTATATTTTTGGGAAAAAATTCCATTAACGTTTTTTTATAAATTGAAGAAACTGAAAAAAATAATTTTGTACAAAGAAGAATAACGTTTTTGGCATCTTGTAAAATTTTATAAAAATCGAGTTGACAGTTTTTTTTACAAAAAATTGGTAAAAATTGATTTTCAACTCAGATATCATTTCAAAAATTTGAGATTATGGCTTCAAACTATGTAATTTTGTCTTATATTTGTCTATAAGAAATATTGTTTTAAATTTTGAATAAAATTGTTTCAATTAATAGTTTTGGAAATAATTGATTTCAGGGTCAAACTTTATGAAAAAAAGTTGAAAAAATCACGTTGAGGATTATTTTGTTCATTATTATAAATACCAATAAAGAAGCAATGGATGTATGTAGTTACCTGCTCTAATCAATTTCTTATCAAACACTGAAAACTATTTATTTTCCTTAGACAAAACTTACCTCAGTCAGCTTATCAATTTTTTTAAAATCTATTTATAAGCAACCTTCCAATATTTTTCCGTTACAAGTTTTTAAACTCTCGTTAGACTATTAATTTTCCGTTTAAAAAATTCAAATAAATCAAAGTATCCTGAATTTTCTTGTTTAATATATGTATTCAAAAATATATTGGCCTCATTCCTGGCAAATGTGTTGTATGTATGTGTTGTCTTTGTCTACTCTTCGTAGTGATTTATTGTGTCTTCTTGGAAATGGACAAGATCTTGGAGTATGTGTGTTACCGACTACAGAAAGATATAATACGATGTTATTTGTGGGTAAGTCGCAATAAGCAAATTCAATTTAAAAATTTGGTTACCGACACATGTGAGGAAATTTCAGAAAAATTATTGTAGTCTGGCAGAAAGCATCGATTCCTACCATAGACCGTCGTTCAATTATAAGGAAAATAAAGCATTACTATGAAAGTTATAAGAATTTACCTAAGCCATATAAATTCAAAAAAGGCTCGGATTCATATAAAAAGCGGATTCACTTGTTCAAGGACAAAGCACGATCTTTATTCGATAAAGCTGCATGTAAATGTGAGAACTTAAATTCGTGTAAATGTGTGAAAGATCTTAGAGTGCAATTTTGGAGATACCCTTTTTAATTGATCAACGAACGAATCAAAATATGGTCATTGGCAGTATTTACATTAAAACTTCTATTAAAAACACAAAGAATTTGATTCGAAAAAGAAATTATGAAAGCAGACAGCAGATCCACTTCAAAAAACCTAAACCTCTTTCGTCTAAGAATATGGTGATAGAGTTTTTGTCTGAAGAAAAACCAGAGATTCAAATTGAAAAAGAGATACCTTCTGAAATGGAGTCATCAACACCATCGGCAGGACTATCTGAAGGTAAAACTCATAAACAAATTTTAAAATCTTCGATGACCACTGTCGCTCATGCGGTCGATAGCTACGGCATTTCAGATAGGGCTGCAAAAGCAATCGTAACCGCAACGCTTCAAGACATTGGTCTTATCACAAAGGAAAAAGTTGATAATGTTGTAGATCGAAATAAAACGAGGCGAGTTCGCGAGAAAGAAAAGTGTCAATAAGCCCTTAATAATTCAAGTTCGTTTGGACTTTATTTTGATGGACAAAAGGAAAAAACTCTTTCAATGATAGATTCTTCTAGAAGAAAAATCATTTCTGAGGAGCATATAAGTCTAGTCAAGGAGCCAAACTCAGAATACATGGGATACATTTCCTTATCGAATGGAAACGAAATAAAAAACTTCTTTAATGAAAAGGGTGTGGACTTAAATACATTTGTTTTTGTTGGATGGGATGGAACCGCTGTCAACACAGGCTTCAAAGGAGGTTTAATAAGATGCCTAGAACAACAAATACATAGACCATTGCAGTGGTTTATTTGCCAACTTCACGCTAATGAACTAACATTGAGACACCTATTTGAGCATCTTGATGGTGCTACGACTGGACCCCGAAGCTTTATAGGACCAATCGGAAAAGACTTAAAAGATTGCGAGATTATGCCTTTGGTAGACTTTAAATCAATAAGCTGTAATCTACCAGATATATCGAATGCAAACATTCTAAGCACCGATCAATCATACCTCTCTCAGATTTGTGATGCTATTAACTCTGGTCATTGCCACGAAAATCTTTCAAGAAACAACCGCTTGAAAAATGTTCATTCCAAATGGCTTTCTTGGGTGATACAGAAGGCAGAACAAGTAGGACACCAAAAAATGAAGAAAATACCACTATGTTCAATTGGTAGACATGTGCATTCAAGAGGTTTTTCTCAAAACCCACCTCTATCTATCAATTCCTACTCTACCCTCCCCGTGGTGAACATCGGGTGCCTAGTACCTCAACTGGAGATCGGGTTCCAACCCCAGTGGAAGACATTTATGGTGGAATAATCCGAAAAAACAACCTGCACGACAACACTTGCGATAACGGATTCAGGCTTATTGATTTTACTGCGTTGTAAAACGTCATAGTAGCCAGTACGTGTTTTCCACACATCAACACAAAGGAACTTGAAATTCTCTAGATCAATCGACTATCAACCAGATCGACCATATTGCGATCGACACTAGACACGCTTCCAGCATCGTGGACGTCTGAACTTTCAAAGGAGCTAACATCGACTCGGACCACTACCTTGTTGTAGCCAAGGTAGCAGTATAGGTTTCCAGACCCAAGCCAAAAAAGGGAGATGCTGGAAGAAGATACAACGTCGAATGGCTACAATCGCAAGGGAACGCCAAATCCTTCGCTGACCGAGTTACAAGTAACCTCTGTCGAAGTTCTCTGCCGCCAACACAATGTATCGAGAACCAGTGGCAACATTGCCAAGATGCAATCATAGAAGCCGCCTCTGACGTGCTGGGTTTCAAGCAGCCACCAACATGTAAACCCTGGTTTAATGAGGAATGTCGGCAGGCAAATGCAGAGCAATAACAGGCACGCAAAGCGGCGTGGCGCTGCATAGAAGGACGAGAGCTACTCACAAGCTATATGAGTAGAAGAGGCGAGACGAATACCGACTTCTCAGAAGGAAAAAGAGAAAGCATGAGAAGCGTGCGGTCGAAGATGTTGAGAGGTGCAAAAGTAGGAATGAATTTCGAAAGTTTTATGAGCAGGCTGCAAAGACGAAAGTGGAAACATCATAGTGGAACCGCAGTCAATGCTTAGGATATGGAAGGACCACTTCTGCAGACTGTATAACGGCGAAGACGGACCGAATTCCACTGTCAGGCAGGATGATCCATTAAACATAGACGACGAAAGCCAACAATGCCGTCTTCCTGACTTAGACGAATTAAAGATTGCCATATCTAAGCTGAAGTCTAAAAAAGCCGCTGGAGCAGATGGTTTGAATGCCGAGCTCTTGAAAGCATTTGGAGATAATTTGGATAGGAGCATGCACCAACTTATCTGTAAGATATGGTAGTAAGAAAGCATGCCCATTTAATGGAACCTCAGTATTATTTGCCCAATTCTGAAAAAGGAAACCCACTAAACTGCAACAACTATAGAGGCATCCGTCTACTTAACATCGCTTACAAAATCTTCTCTGCCGTAATATGTGAACGTCTAAAGCCCATCGTCAACAACCTGATAGGTCATAATCAGTGTGGTTTTATACCAGGGAATTCCACAGTCAATCAAATATTCACATTACGGCAGATCCTGGAAAAAACCCAAGAACACTAAATCGACACCCAACATCTCTTCATCGATTTCGAGGCCGCATATGACAACATCCACAGGGACGAGCTGTATAGAGCCATGCCTAGTTTTGGCATATCTGCCAAACTCTTCCGTTTGTTCAGGATGACCATGAAGAATTCGCGCTGCTCTATAAAGGTTGGAAACAACTTAACAGAACCTTTCGATGTCAAAAAAGGCTTTAGACAAGGTGTTGCGCTGTCTTGCGATTTTTAACTTCACATAGGAATTTATTGTATTGATTTTTCGGATTCAAAATTTTGACTTTTCTCGACGTTTCAAGGTCTCTAGAGTCTTAAGAAAAGATTTTTAGAGAGATGTCTGTGCGTGCGTGTGTACGTAAATTCGTACGTCCGTTTGTCCGTACGTTGGGGAAGTTTTTTTCGTCGTCCATAGCTCAAGAACCAGGAGAGGTATCGGCTTCTAATAAATGTTGTTATACAAATAATAATGCAGAAAAATGCAGAAAGGACTCTCAAGAAAATGGATGTAGTGATTTTTTTACTACAGCAATTTAAAAAAAGGTGAACATTTTGGTTAACCCAAAATATCTTACGAACGAATAACGCTAGAGACTTGAATTAAATTTAAAATTATGTATTATAACGTGATATCAAACTAGTATATTTTTGGGAAAAAATTCCATTAACGTTTTTTTATAAATTGAAGAAACTGAAAAAAAATAATTTTGTACAAAGAAGAATAACGTTTTTGGCATCTTGTCAAATTTTATAAAAATCGAGTTGACAGTTTTTTTTACAAAAAATTGGTAAAAATTGATTTTCAACTCAGATATCATTTCAAAAACTTGAGATTATGGCTTCAAACTATGTAATTTTGTCTTATATTTGTCTATAAGAAATATTGTTTTAAATTTTGAATAAAATTGTTTCAATTAATAGTTTTGGAAATAATTGATTTCAGGGTCAAACTTTATGAAAAAAAGTTGAAAAAATCACGTTGAGGATTATTTTGTTCATTATTATAAATACCAATAAAGAAGCAATGGATGTATGTAGTTACCTGCTCTAATCAATTTCTTATCAAACACTGAAAACTATTTATTTTCCTTAGACAAAACTTACCTCAGTCAGCTTATCAATTTTTTTAAAATCTATTTATAAGCAACCTTCCAATATTTTTCCGTTACAAGTTTTTAAACTCTCGTTAGACTATTAATTTTCCGTTTAAAAAATTCAAATAAATCAAAGTATCCTGAATTTTCTTGTTTAATATATGTATTCAAAAATATATTGGCCTCATTCCTGGCAAATGTGTTGTATGTATGTGTTGTCTTTGTCTACTCTTCGTAGTGATTTATTGTGTCTTCTTGGAAATGGACAAGATCTTGGAGTATGTGTGTTACCGACTACAGAAAGATATAATACGATGTTATTTGTGGGTAAGTCGCAATAAGCAAATTCAATTTAAAAATTTGGTTACCGACACATGTGAGGAAATTTCAGAAAAATTATTGTAGTCTGGCAGAAAGCATCGATTCCTACCATAGACCGTCGTTCAATTATAAGGAAAATAAAGCAGTACTATGAAAGTTATAAGAATTTACCTAAGCCATATAAATTCAAAAAAGGCTCGGATTCATATAAAAAGCGGATTCACTTGTTCAAGGACAAAGCACGATCTTTATTCGATAAAGCTGCATGTAAATGTGAGAACTTTAATTCGTGTAAATGTGTGAAAGATCTTAGAGTGCAATTTTGGAGATACCCTTTTTAATTGATCAACGAACGAATCAAAATATGGTCATTGGCAGTATTTACATTAAAACTTCTATTAAAAACACAAAGAATTTGATTCGAAAAAGAAATTATGAAAGCAGACAGCAGATCCACTTCAAAAAACCTAAACCTCTTTCGTCTAAGAATATGGTGATAGAGTTTTTGTCTGAAGAAAAACCAGAGATTCAAATTGAAAAAGAGATACCTTCTGAAATGGAGTCATCAACACCATCGGCAGGACTATCTGAAGGTAAAACTCATAAACAAATTTTAAAATCTTCGATGACCACTGTCGCTCATGCGGTCGATAGCTACGGCATTTCAGATAGGGCTGCAAAAGCAATCGTAACCGCAACGCTTCAAGACATTGGTCATATCACAAAGGAAAAAGTTGATAATGTTGTAGATCGAAATAAAACGAGGCGAGTTCGCGAGAAAGAAAAGTGTCAATAAGCCCTTAATAATTCAAGTTCGTTTGGACTTTATTTTGATGGACAAAAGGAAAAAACTCTTTCAATGATAGATTCTTCTAGAAGAAAAATCATTTCTGAGGAGCATATAAGTCTAGTCAAGGAGCCAAACTCAGAATACATGGGATACATTTCCTTATCGAATGGAAACGAAATAAAAAACTTCTTTAATGAAAAGGGTGTGGACTTAAATACATTTGTTTTTGTTGGATGGGATGGAACCGCTGTCAACACAGGCTTCAAAGGAGGTTTAATAAGATGCCTAGAACAACAAATACATAGACCATTGCAGTGGTTTATTTGCCAACTTCACGCTAATGAACTAACATTGAGACACCTATTTGAGCATCTTGATGGTGCTACGACTGGACCCCGAAGCTTTATAGGACCAATCGGAAAAGACTTAAAAGATTGCGAGATTATGCCTTTGGTAGACTTTAAATCAATAAGCTGTAATCTACCAGATATATCGAATGCAAACGATCTAAGCACCGATCAATCATACCTCTCTCAGATTTGTGATGCTATTAACTCTGGTCATTGCCACGAAAATCTTTCAAGAAACAACCGCTTGAAAAATGTTCATTCCAAATGGACAAAAGGAAAAAACTCTTTCAATGATAGATTCTTCTAGAAGAAAAATCATTTCTGAGGAGCATATAAGTCTTGTCAAGGAGCCAAACTCAGAATACATGGGATACATTTCCTTATCGAATGGAAACGAAATAAAAAACTTCTTTAATGAAAAGGGTGTGGACTTAAATACATTTGTTTTTGTTGGATGGGATGGAACCGCTGTCAACACAGGCTTCAAAGGAGGTTTAATAAGATGCCTAGAACAACAAATACATAGACCATTGCAGTGGTTTATTTGCCAACTTCACGCTAATGAACTAACATTGAGACACCTATTTGAGCATCTTGATGGTGCTACGACTGGACCCCGAAGCTTTATAGGACCAATCGGAAAAGACTTAAAAGATTGCGAGATTATGCCTTTGGTAGACTTTAAATCAATAAGCTGTAATCTACCAGATATATCGAATGCAAACATTCTAAGCACCGATCAATCATACCTCTCTCAGATTTGTGATGCTATTAACTCTGGTCATTGCCACGAAAATCTTTCAAGAAACAACCGCTTGAAAAATGTTCATTCCAAATGGCTTTCTTGGGTGATACAGAAGGCAGAACAAGTAGGACACCAAAAAATGAAGAAAATACCACTATGTTCAATTGGTAGACATGTGCATTCAAGAGGTTTTTCTCAAAACCCACCTCTATCTATCAATTCCTACTCTACCCTCCCCGTGGTGAACATCGGGTGCCTAGTACCTCAACTGGAGATCGGGTTCCAACCCCAGTGGAAGACATTTATGGTGGAATAATCCGAAAAAACAACCTGCACGACAACACTTGCGATAACGGATTCAGGCTTATTGATTTTACTGCGTTGTAAAACGTCATAGTAGCCAGTACGTGTTTTCCACACATCAACACAAAGGAACTTGAAATTCTCTAGATCAATCGACTATCAACCAGATCGACCATATTGCGATCGACACTAGACACGCTTCCAGCATCGTGGACGTCTGAACTTTCAAAGGAGCTAACATCGACTCGGACCACTACCTTGTTGTAGCCAAGGTAGCAGTATAGGTTTCCAGACCCAAGCCAAAAAAGGGAGATGCTGGAAGAAGATACAACGTCGAATGGCTACAATCGCAAGGGAACGCCAAATCCTTCGCTGACCGAGTTACAAGTAACCTCTGTCGAAGTTCTCTGCCGCCAACACAATGTATCGAGAACCAGTGGCAACATTGCCAAGATGCAATCATAGAAGCCGCCTCTGACGTGCTGGGTTTCAAGCAGCCACCAACATGTAAACCCTGGTTTAATGAGGAATGTCGGCAGGCAAATGCAGAGCAATAACAGGCACGCAAAGCGGCGTGGCGCTGCATAGAAGGACGAGAGCTACTCACAAGCTATATGAGTAGAAGAGGCGAGACGAATACCGACTTCTCAGAAGGAAAAAGAGAAAGCATGAGAAGCGTGCGGTCGAAGATGTTGAGAGGTGCAAAAGTAGGAATGAATTTCGAAAGTTTTATGAGCAGGCTGCAAAGACGAAAGTGGAAACATCATAGTGGAACCGCAGTCAATGCTTAGGATATGGAAGGACCACTTCTGCAGACTGTATAACGGCGAAGACGGACCGAATTCCACTGTCAGGCAGGATGATCCATTAAACATAGACGACGAAAGCCAACAATGCCGTCTTCCTGACTTAGACGAATTAAAGATTGCCATATCTAAGCTGAAGTCTAAAAAAGCCGCTGGAGCAGATGGTTTGAATGCCGAGCTCTTGAAAGCATTTGGAGATAATTTGGATAGGAGCATGCACCAACTTATCTGTAAGATATGGTAGTAAGAAAGCATGCCCATTTAATGGAACCTCAGTATTATTTGCCCAATTCTGAAAAAGGAAACCCACTAAACTGCAACAACTATAGAGGCATCCGTCTACTTAACATCGCTTACAAAATCTTCTCTGCCGTAATATGTGAACGTCTAAAGCCCATCGTCAACAACCTGATAGGTCATAATCAGTGTGGTTTTATACCAGGGAATTCCACAGTCAATCAAATATTCACATTACGGCAGATCCTGGAAAAAACCCAAGAACACTAAATCGACACCCAACATCTCTTCATCGATTTCGAGGCCGCATATGACAACATCCACAGGGACGAGCTGTATAGAGCCATGCCTAGTTTTGGCATATCTGCCAAACTCTTCCGTTTGTTCAGGATGACCATGAAGAATTCGCGCTGCTCTATAAAGGTTGGAAACAACTTAACAGAACCTTTCGATGTCAAAAAAGGCTTTAGACAAGGTGTTGCGCTGTCTTGCGATTTTTAACTTCACATAGGAATTTATTGTATTGATTTTTCGGATTCAAAATTTTGACTTTTCTCGACGTTTCAAGGTCTCTAGAGTCTTAAGAAAAGATTTTTAGAGAGATGTCTGTGCGTGCGTGTGTACGTAAATTCGTACGTCCGTTTGTCCGTACGTTGGGGAAGTTTTTTTCGTCGTCCATAGCTCAAGAACCAGGAGAGGTATCGGCTTCTAATAAATGTTGTTATACAAATAATAATGCAGAAAAATGCAGAAAGGACTCTCAAGAAAATGGATGTAGTGATTTTTTTACTACAGCAATTTAAAAAAAGGTGAACATTTTGGTTAACCCAAAATATCTTACGAACGAATAACGCTAGAGACTTGAATTAAATTTAAAATTATGTATTATAACGTGATATCAAACTAGTATATTTTTGGGAAAAAATTCCATTAACGTTTTTTTATAAATTGAAGAAACTGAAAAAAAATAATTTTGTACAAAGAAGAATAACGTTTTTGGCATCTTGTCAAATTTTATAAAAATCGAGTTGACAGTTTTTTTTACAAAAAATTGGTAAAAATTGATTTTCAACTCAGATATCATTTCAAAAACTTGAGATTATGGCTTCAAACTATGTAATTTTGTCTTATATTTGTCTATAAGAAATATTGTTTTAAATTTTGAATAAAATTGTTTCAATTAATAGTTTTGGAAATAATTGATTTCAGGGTCAAACTTTATGAAAAAAAGTTGAAAAAATCACGTTGAGGATTATTTTGTTCATTATTATAAATACCAATAAAGAAGCAATGGATGTATGTAGTTACCTGCTCTAATCAATTTCTTATCAAACACTGAAAACTATTTATTTTCCTTAGACAAAACTTACCTCAGTCAGCTTATCAATTTTTTTAAAATCTATTTATAAGCAACCTTCCAATATTTTTCCGTTACAAGTTTTTAAACTCTCGTTAGACTATTAATTTTCCGTTTAAAAAATTCAAATAAATCAAAGTATCCTGAATTTTCTTGTTTAATATATGTATTCAAAAATATATTGGCCTCATTCCTGGCAAATGTGTTGTATGTATGTGTTGTCTTTGTCTACTCTTCGTAGTGATTTATTGTGTCTTCTTGGAAATGGACAAGATCTTGGAGTATGTGTGTTACCGACTACAGAAAGATATAATACGATGTTATTTGTGGGTAAGTCGCAATAAGCAAATTCAATTTAAAAATTTGGTTACCGACACATGTGAGGAAATTTCAGAAAAATTATTGTAGTCTGGCAGAAAGCATCGATTCCTACCATAGACCGTCGTTCAATTATAAGGAAAATAAAGCAGTACTATGAAAGTTATAAGAATTTACCTAAGCCATATAAATTCAAAAAAGGCTCGGATTCATATAAAAAGCGGATTCACTTGTTCAAGGACAAAGCACGATCTTTATTCGATAAAGCTGCATGTAAATGTGAGAACTTTAATTCGTGTAAATGTGTGAAAGATCTTAGAGTGCAATTTTGGAGATACCCTTTTTAATTGATCAACGAACGAATCAAAATATGGTCATTGGCAGTATTTACATTAAAACTTCTATTAAAAACACAAAGAATTTGATTCGAAAAAGAAATTATGAAAGCAGACAGCAGATCCACTTCAAAAAACCTAAACCTCTTTCGTCTAAGAATATGGTGATAGAGTTTTTGTCTGAAGAAAAACCAGAGATTCAAATTGAAAAAGAGATACCTTCTGAAATGGAGTCATCAACACCATCGGCAGGACTATCTGAAGGTAAAACTCATAAACAAATTTTAAAATCTTCGATGACCACTGTCGCTCATGCGGTCGATAGCTACGGCATTTCAGATAGGGCTGCAAAAGCAATCGTAACCGCAACGCTTCAAGACATTGGTCATATCACAAAGGAAAAAGTTGATAATGTTGTAGATCGAAATAAAACGAGGCGAGTTCGCGAGAAAGAAAAGTGTCAATAAGCCCTTAATAATTCAAGTTCGTTTGGACTTTATTTTGATGGACAAAAGGAAAAAACTCTTTCAATGATAGATTCTTCTAGAAGAAAAATCATTTCTGAGGAGCATATAAGTCTAGTCAAGGAGCCAAACTCAGAATACATGGGATACATTTCCTTATCGAATGGAAACGAAATAAAAAACTTCTTTAATGAAAAGGGTGTGGACTTAAATACATTTGTTTTTGTTGGATGGGATGGAACCGCTGTCAACACAGGCTTCAAAGGAGGTTTAATAAGATGCCTAGAACAACAAATACATAGACCATTGCAGTGGTTTATTTGCCAACTTCACGCTAATGAACTAACATTGAGACACCTATTTGAGCATCTTGATGGTGCTACGACTGGACCCCGAAGCTTTATAGGACCAATCGGAAAAGACTTAAAAGATTGCGAGATTATGCCTTTGGTAGACTTTAAATCAATAAGCTGTAATCTACCAGATATATCGAATGCAAACGATCTAAGCACCGATCAATCATACCTCTCTCAGATTTGTGATGCTATTAACTCTGGTCATTGCCACGAAAATCTTTCAAGAAACAACCGCTTGAAAAATGTTCATTCCAAATGGCTTTCTTGGGTGATACAGAAGGCAGAACAAGTAGGACACCAAAAAATGAAGAAAATACCACTATGTTCAATTGGTAGACATGTGCATTCAAGAGGTTTTTCTCAAAACCCACCTCTATCTATCAATTCCTACTCTACCCTCCCCGTGGTGAACATCGGGTGCCTAGTACCTCAACTGGAGATCGGGTTCCAACCCCAGTGGAAGACATTTATGGTGGAATAATCCGAAAAAACAGCCTGCACGACAACACTTGCGATAACGGATTCAGGCTTATTGATTTTACTGCGTTGTAAAACGTCATAGTAGCCAGTACGTGTTTTCCACACATCAACACAAAGGAACTTGAAATTCTCTAGATCAATCGACTATCAACCAGATCGACCATATTGCGATCGACACTAGACACGCTTCCAGCATCGTGGACGTCTGAACTTTCAAAGGAGCTAACATCGACTCGGACCACTACCTTGTTGTAGCCAAGGTAGCAGTATAGGTTTCCAGACCCAAGCCAAAAAAGGGAGATGCTGGAAGAAGATACAACGTCGAATGGCTACAATCGCAAGGGAACGCCAAATCCTTCGCTGACCGAGTTACAAGTAACCTCTGTCGAAGTTCTCTGCCGCCAACACAATGTATCGAGAACCAGTGGCAACATTGCCAAGATGCAATCATAGAAGCCGCCTCTGACGTGCTGGGTTTCAAGCAGCCACCAACATGTAAACCCTGGTTTAATGAGGAATGTCGGCAGGCAAATGCAGAGCAATAACAGGCACGCAAAGCGGCGCGGCGCTGCATAGAAGGACGAGAGCTACTCACAAGCTATATGAGTAGAAGAGGCGAGACGAATACCGACTTCTCAGAAGGAAAAAGAGAAAGCATGAGAAGCGTGCGGTCGAAGATGTTGAGAGGTGCAAAAGTAGGAATGAATTTCGAAAGTTTTATGAGCAGGCTGCAAAGACGAAAGTGAAAACATCATAGTGGAACCGCAGTCAATGCTTAGGATATGGAAGGACCACTTCTGCAGACTGTATAACGGCGAAGACGGACCGAATTCCACTGTCAGGCAGGATGATCCATTAAACATAGACGACTAAAGCCAACAATGCCGTCTTCCTGACTTAGACGAATTAAAGATTGCCATATCTAAGCTGAAGTCTAAAAAAGCCGCTGGAGCAGATGGTTTGAATGCCGAGCTCTTGAAAGCATTTGGAGATAATTTGGATAGGAGCATGCACCAACTTATCTGTAAGATATGGTAGTAAGAAAACATGCCCATTTAATGGAACCTCAGTATTATTTGCCCAATTCTGAAAAAGGAAACCCTCTAAACTGCAACAACTATAGAGGCATCCGTCTACTTAACATCGCTTACAAAATCTTCTCTGCCGTAATATGTGAACGTCTAAAGCCCATCGTCAACAACCTGATAGGTCATAATCAGTGTGGTTTTATACCAGGGAATTCCACAGTCAATCAAATATTCACATTACGGCAGATCCTGGAAAAAACCCAAGAACACTAAATCGACACCCAACATCTCTTCATCGATTTCGAGGCCGCATATGACAACATCCAAAGGGACGAGCTGTATAGAGCCATGCCTAGTTTTGGCATATCTGCCAAACTCTTCCGTTTGTTCAGGATGACCATGAAGAATTCGCGCTGCTCTATAAAGGTTGGAAACAACTTAACAGAACCTTTCGATGTCAAAAAAGGCTTTAGACAAGGTGTTGCGCTGTCTTGCGATTTTTACTTCACATAGGAATTTATTGTATTGATTTTTCGAATTCAAAATTTTGACTTTTCTCGACGTTTCAAGGTCTCTAGAGTCTTAAGAAAAGATTTTTAGAGAGATGTCTGTGCGTGCGTGTGTACGTAAATTCGTACGTCCGTTTGTCCGTACGTTGGGGAAGTTTTTTTCGTCGTCCATAGCTCAAGAACCAGGAGAGGTATCGGCTTCTAATAAATGTTGTTATACAAATAATAATGCAGAAAAATGCAGAAAGGACTCTCAAGAAAATGGATGTAGTGATTTTTTTACTACAGCAATTTAAAAAAAGGTGAACATTTTGGTTAACCCAAAATATCTTACGAACGAATAACGCTAGAGACTGGAATTAAATTTAAAATTATGTATTATAACGTGATATCAAACTAGTATATTTTTGGGAAAAAATTCCATTAACGTTTTTTTATAAATTGAAGAAACTGAAAAAAATAATTTTGTACAAAGAAGAATAACGTTTTTGGCATCTTGTAAAATTTTATAAAAATCGAGTTGACAGTTTTTTTTACAAAAAATTGGTAAAAATTGATTTTCAACTCAGATATCATTTCAAAAATTTGAGATTATGGCTTCAAACTATGTAATTTTGTCTTATATTTGTCTATAAGAAATATTGTTTTAAATTTTGAATAAAATTGTTTCAATTAATAGTTTTGGAAATAATTGATTTCAGGGTCAAACTTTATGAAAAAAAGTTGAAAAAATCACGTTGAGGATTATTTTGTTCATTATTATAAATACCAATAAAGAAGCAATGGATGTATGTAGTTACCTGCTCTAATCAATTTCTTATCAAACACTGAAAACTATTTATTTTCCTTAGACAAAACTTACCTCAGTCAGCTTATCAATTTTTTTAAAATCTATTTATAAGCAACCTTCCAATATTTTTCCGTTACAAGTTTTTAAACTCTCGTTAGACTATTAATTTTCCGTTTAAAAAATTCAAATAAATCAAAGTATCCTGAATTTTCTTGTTTAATATATGTATTCAAAAATATATTGGCCTCATTCCTGGCAAATGTGTTGTATGTATGTGTTGTCTTTGTCTACTCTTCGTAGTGATTTATTGTGTCTTCTTGGAAATGGACAAGATCTTGGAGTATGTGTGTTACCGACTACAGAAAGATATAATACGATGTTATTTGTGGGTAAGTCGCAATAAGCAAATTCAATTTAAAAATTTGGTTACCGACACATGTGAGGAAATTTCAGAAAAATTATTGTAGTCTGGCAGAAAGCATCGATTCCTACCATAGACCGTCGTTCAATTATAAGGAAAATAAAGCAGTACTATGAAAGTTATAAGAATTTACCTAAGCCATATAAATTCAAAAAAGGCTCGGATTCATATAAAAAGCGGATTCACTTGTTCAAGGACAAAGCACGATCTTTATTCGATAAAGCTGCATGTAAATGTGAGAACTTAAATTCGTGTAAATGTGTGAAAGATCTTAGAGTGCAATTTTGGAGATACCCTTTTTAATTGATCAACGAACGAATCAAAATATGGTCATTGGCAGTATTTACATTAAAACTTCTATTAAAAACACAAAGAATTTGATTCGAAAAAGAAATTATGAAAGCAGACAGCAGATCCACTTCAAAAAACCTAAACCTCTTTCGTCTAAGAATATGGTGATAGAGTTTTTGTCTGAAGAAAAACCAGAGATTCAAATTGAAAAAGAGATACCTTCTGAAATGGAGTCATCAACACCATCGGCAGGACTATCTGAAGGTAAAACTCATAAACAAATTTTAAAATCTTCGATGACCACTGTCGCTCATGCGGTCGATAGCTACGGCATTTCAGATAGGGCTGCAAAAGCAATCGTAACCGCAACGCTTCAAGACATTGGTCTTATCACAAAGGAAAAAGTTGATAATGTTGTAGATCGAAATAAAACGAGGCGAGTTCGCGAGAAAGAAAAGTGTCAATAAGCCCTTAATAATTCAAGTTCGTTTGGACTTTATTTTGATGGACAAAAGGAAAAAACTCTTTCAATGATAGATTCTTCTAGAAGAAAAATCATTTCTGAGGAGCATATAAGTCTAGTCAAGGAGCCAAACTCAGAATACATGGGATACATTTCCTTATCGAATGGAAACGAAATAAAAAACTTCTTTAATGAAAAGGGTGTGGACTTAAATACATTTGTTTTTGTTGGATGGGATGGAACCGCTGTCAACACAGGCTTCAAAGGAGGTTTAATAAGATGCCTAGAACAACAAATACATAGACCATTGCAGTGGTTTATTTGCCAACTTCACGCTAATGAACTAACATTGAGACACCTATTTGAGCATCTTGATGGTGCTACGACTGGACCCCGAAGCTTTATAGGACCAATCGGAAAAGACTTAAAAGATTGCGAGATTATGCCTTTGGTAGACTTTAAATCAATAAGCTGTAATCTACCAGATATATCGAATGCAAACGATCTAAGCACCGATCAATCATACCTCTCTCAGATTTGTGATGCTATTAACTCTGGTCATTGCCACGAAAATCTTTCAAGAAACAACCGCTTGAAAAATGTTCATTCCAAATGGCTTTCTTGGGTGATACAGAAGGCAGAACAAGTAGGACACCAAAAAATGAAGAAAATACCACTATGTTCAATTGGTAGACATGTGCATTCAAGAGGTTTTTCTCAAAACCCACCTCTATCTATCAATTCCTACTCTACCCTCCCCGTGGTGAACATCGGGTGCCTAGTACCTCAACTGGAGATCGGGTTCCAACCCCAGTGGAAGACATTTATGGTGGAATAATCCGAAAAAACAGCCTGCACGACAACACTTGCGATAACGGATTCAGGCTTATTGATTTTACTGCGTTGTAAAACGTCATAGTAGCCAGTACGTGTTTTCCACACATCAACACAAAGGAACTTGAAATTCTCTAGATCAATCGACTATCAACCAGATCGACCATATTGCGATCGACACTAGACACGCTTCCAGCATCGTGGACGTCTGAACTTTCAAAGGAGCTAACATCGACTCGGACCACTACCTTGTTGTAGCCAAGGTAGCAGTATAGGTTTCCAGACCCAAGCCAAAAAAGGGAGATGCTGGAAGAAGATACAACGTCGAATGGCTACAATCGCAAGGGAACGCCAAATCCTTCGCTGACCGAGTTACAAGTAACCTCTGTCGAAGTTCTCTGCCGCCAACACAATGTATCGAGAACCAGTGGCAACATTGCCAAGATGCAATCATAGAAGCCGCCTCTGACGTGCTGGGTTTCAAGCAGCCACCAACATGTAAACCCTGGTTTAATGAGGAATGTCGGCAGGCAAATGCAGAGCAATAACAGGCACGCAAAGCGGCGCGGCGCTGCATAGAAGGACGAGAGCTACTCACAAGCTATATGAGTAGAAGAGGCGAGACGAATACCGACTTCTCAGAAGGAAAAAGAGAAAGCATGAGAAGCGTGCGGTCGAAGATGTTGAGAGGTGCAAAAGTAGGAATGAATTTCGAAAGTTTTATGAGCAGGCTGCAAAGACGAAAGTGGAAACATCATAGTGGAACCGCAGTCAATGCTTAGGATATGGAAGGACCACTTCTGCAGACTGTATAACGGCGAAGACGGACCGAATTCCACTGTCAGGCAGGATGATCCATTAAACATAGACGACGAAAGCCAACAATGCCGTCTTCCTGACTTAGACGAATTAAAGATTGCCATATCTAAGCTGAAGTCTAAAAAAGCCGCTGGAGCAGATGGTTTGAATGCCGAGCTCTTGAAAGCATTTGGAGATAATTTGGATAGGAGCATGCACCAACTTATCTGTAAGATATGGTAGTAAGAAAACATGCCCATTTAATGGAACCTCAGTATTATTTGCCCAATTCTGAAAAAGGAAACCCTCTAAACTGCAACAACTATAGAGGCATCCGTCTACTTAACATCGCTTACAAAATCTTCTCTGCCGTAATATGTGAACGTCTAAAGCCCATCGTCAACAACCTGATAGGTCATAATCAGTGTGGTTTTATACCAGGGAATTCCACAGTCAATCAAATATTCACATTACGGCAGATCCTGGAAAAAACCCAAGAACACTAAATCGACACCCAACATCTCTTCATCGATTTCGAGGCCGCATATGACAACATCCAAAGGGACGAGCTGTATAGAGCCATGCCTAGTTTTGGCATATCTGCCAAACTCTTCCGTTTGTTCAGGATGACCATGAAGAATTCGCGCTGCTCTATAAAGGTTGGAAACAACTTAACAGAACCTTTCGATGTCAAAAAAGGCTTTAGACAAGGTGTTGCGCTGTCTTGCGATTTTTACTTCACATAGGAATTTATTGTATTGATTTTTCGAATTCAAAATTTTGACTTTTCTCGACGTTTCAAGGTCTCTAGAGTCTTAAGAAAAGATTTTTAGAGAGATGTCTGTGCGTGCGTGTGTACGTAAATTCGTACGTCCGTTTGTCCGTACGTTGGGGAAGTTTTTTTCGTCGTCCATAGCTCAAGAACCAGGAGAGGTATCGGCTTCTAATAAATGTTGTTATACAAATAATAATGCAGAAAAATGCAGAAAGGACTCTCAAGAAAATGGATGTAGTGATTTTTTTACTACAGCAATTTAAAAAAAGGTGAACATTTTGGTTAACCCAAAATATCTTACGAACGAATAACGCTAGAGACTGGAATTAAATTTAAAATTATGTATTATAACGTGATATCAAACTAGTATATTTTTGGGAAAAAATTCCATTAACGTTTTTTTATAAATTGAAGAAACTGAAAAAAATAATTTTGTACAAAGAAGAATAACGTTTTTGGCATCTTGTAAAATTTTATAAAAATCGAGTTGACAGTTTTTTTTACAAAAAATTGGTAAAAATTGATTTTCAACTCAGATATCATTTCAAAAATTTGAGATTATGGCTTCAAACTATGTAATTTTGTCTTATATTTGTCTATAAGAAATATTGTTTTAAATTTTGAATAAAATTGTTTCAATTAATAGTTTTGGAAATAATTGATTTCAGGGTCAAACTTTATGAAAAAAAGTTGAAAAAATCACGTTGAGGATTATTTTGTTCATTATTATAAATACCAATAAAGAAGCAATGGATGTATGTAGTTACCTGCTCTAATCAATTTCTTATCAAACACTGAAAACTATTTATTTTCCTTAGACAAAACTTACCTCAGTCAGCTTATCAATTTTTTTAAAATCTATTTATAAGCAACCTTCCAATATTTTTCCGTTACAAGTTTTTAAACTCTCGTTAGACTATTAATTTTCCGTTTAAAAATTCAAATAAATCAAAGTATCCTGAATTTTCTTGTTTAATATATGTATTCAAAAATATATTCATTCCTGGCAAATGTGTTGTATGTATGTGTTGTCTTTGTCTACTCTTCGTAGTGATTTATTGTGTCTTCTTGGAAATGGACAAGATCTTGGAGTATGTGTGTTACCGACTACAGAAAGATATAATACGATGTTATTTGTGGGTAAGTCGCAATAAGCAAATTCAATTTAAAAATTTGGTTACCGACACATGTGAGGAAATTTCAGAAAAATTATTGTAGTCTGGCAGAAAGCATCGATTCCTACCATAGACCGTCGTTCAATTATAAGGAAAATAAAGCAGTACTATGAAAGTTATAAGAATTTACCTAAGCCATATAAATTCAAAAAAGGCTCGGATTCATATAAAAAGCGGATTCACTTGTTCAAGGACAAAGCACGATCTTTATTCGATAAAGCTGCATGTAAATGTGAGAACTTAAATTCGTGTAAATGTGTGAAAGATCTTAGAGTGCAATTTTGGAGATACCCTTTTTAATTGATCAACGAACGAATCAAAATATGGTCATTGGCAGTATTTACATTAAAACTTCTATTAAAAACACAAAGAATTTGATTCGAAAAAGAAATTATGAAAGCAGACAGCAGATCCACTTCAAAAAACCTAAACCTCTTTCGTCTAAGAATATGGTGATAGAGTTTTTGTCTGAAGAAAAACCAGAGATTCAAATTGAAAAAGAGATACCTTCTGAAATGGAGTCATCAACACCATCGGCAGGACTATCTGAAGGTAAAACTCATAAACAAATTTTAAAATCTTCGATGACCACTGTCGCTCATGCGGTCGATAGCTACGGCATTTCAGATAGGGCTGCAAAAGCAATCGTAACCGCAACGCTTCAAGACATTGGTCTTATCACAAAGGAAAAAGTTGATAATGTTGTAGATCGAAATAAAACGAGGCGAGTTCGCGAGAAAGAAAAGTGTCAATAAGCCCTTAATAATTCAAGTTCGTTTGGACTTTATTTTGATGGACAAAAGGAAAAAACTCTTTCAATGATAGATTCTTCTAGAAGAAAAATCATTTCTGAGGAGCATATAAGTCTAGTCAAGGAGCCAAACTCAGAATACATGGGATACATTTCCTTATCGAATGGAAACGAAATAAAAAACTTCTTTAATGAAAAGGGTGTGGACTTAAATACATTTGTTTTTGTTGGATGGGATGGAACCGCTGTCAACACAGGCTTCAAAGGAGGTTTAATAAGATGCCTAGAACAACAAATACATAGACCATTGCAGTGGTTTATTTGCCAACTTCACGCTAATGAACTAACATTGAGACACCTATTTGAGCATCTTGATGGTGCTACGACTGGACCCCGAAGCTTTATAGGACCAATCGGAAAAGACTTAAAAGATTGCGAGATTATGCCTTTGGTAGACTTTAAATCAATAAGCTGTAATCTACCAGATATATCGAATGCAAACGATCTAAGCACCGATCAATCATACCTCTCTCAGATTTGTGATGCTATTAACTCTGGTCATTGCCCCGAAAATCTTTCAAGAAACAACCGCTTGAAAAATGTTCATTCCAAATGGCTTTCTTGGGTGATACAGAAGGCAGAACAAGTAGGACACCAAAAAATGAAGAAAATACCACTATGTTCAATTGGTAGACATGTGCATTCAAGAGGTTTTTCTCAAAACCCACCTCTATCTATCAATTCCTACTCTACCCTCCCCGTGGTGAACATCGGGTGCCTAGTACCTCAACTGGAGATCGGGTTCCAACCCCAGTGGAAGACATTTATGGTGGAATAATCCGAAAAAACAGCCTGCACGACAACACTTGCGATAACGGATTCAGGCTTATTGATTTTACTGCGTTGTAAAACGTCATAGTAGCCAGTACGTGTTTTCCACACATCAACACAAAGGAACTTGAAATTCTCAGATCAATCGACTATCAACCAGATCGACCATATTGCGATCGACACTAGACACGCTTCCAGCATCGTGGACGTCTGAACTTTCAAAGGAGCTAACATCGACTCGGACCACTACCTTGTTGTAGCCAAGGTAGCAGTATAGGTTTCCAGACCCAAGCCAAAAAAGGGAGATGCTGGAAGAAGATACAACGTCGAATGGCTACAATCGCAAGGGAACGCTAAATCCTTCGCTGACCGAGTTACAAGTAACCTCTGTCGAAGTTCTCTGCCGCCAACACAATGTATCGAGAACCAGTGGCAACATTGCCAAGATGCAATCATAGAAGCCGCCTCTGACGTGCTGGGTTTCAAGCAGCCACCAACATGTAAACCCTGGTTTAATGAGGAATGTCGGCAGGCAAATGCAGAGCAATAACAGGCACGCAAAGCGGCGCGGCGCTGCATAGAAGGACGAGAGCTACTCACAAGCTATATGAGTAGAAGAGGCGAGACGAATACCGACTTCTCAGAAGGAAAAAGAGAAAGCATGAGAAGCGTGCGATCGAAGATGTTGAGAGGTGCAAAAGTAGGAATGAATTTCGAAAGTTTTATGAGCAGGCTGCAAAGACGAAAGTGGAAACATCATAGTGGAACCGCAGTCAATGCTTAGGATATGGAAGGACCACTTCTGCAGACTGTATAACGGCGAAGACGGACCGAATCCCACTGTCAGGCAGGATGATCCATTAAACATAGACGACGAAAGCCAACAATGCCGTCTTCCTGACTTAGACGAATTAAAGATTGCCATATCTAAGCTGAAGTCTAAAAAAGCCGCTGGAGCAGATGGTTTGAATGCCGAGCTCTTGAAAGCATTTGGAGATAATTTGGATAGGAGCATGCACCAACTTATCTGTAAGATATGGTAGTAAGAAAGCATGCCCATTTAATGGAACCTCAGTATTATTTGCCCAATTCTGAAAAAGGAAACCCTCTAAACTGCAACAACTATAGAGGCATCCGTCTACTTAACATCGCTTACAAAATCTTCTCTGCCGTAATATGTGAACGTCTAAAGCCCATCGTCAACAACCTGATAGGTCATAATCAGTGTGGTTTTATACCAGGGAATTCCACAGTCAATCAAATATTCACATTACGGCAGATCCTGGAAAAAACCCAAGAACACTAAATCGACACCCAACATCTCTTCATCGATTTCGAGGCCGCATATGACAACATCCAAAGGGACGAGCTGTATAGAGCCATGCCTAGTTTTGGCATATCTGCCAAACTCTTCCGTTTGTTCAGGATGACCATGAAGAATTCGCGCTGCTCTATAAAGGTTGGAAACAACTTAACAGAACCTTTCGATGTCAAAAAAGGCTTTAGACAAGGTGTTGCGCTGTCTTGCGATTTTTACTTCACATAGGAATTTATTGTATTGATTTTTCGAATTCAAAATTTTGACTTTTCTCGACGTTTCAAGGTCTCTAGAGTCTTAAGAAAAGATTTTTAGAGAGATGTCTGTGCGTGCGTGTGTACGTAAATTCGTACGTCCGTTTGTCCGTACGTTGGGGAAGTTTTTTTCGTCGTCCATAGCTCAAGAACCAGGAGAGGTATCGGCTTCTAATAAATGTTGTTATACAAATAATAATGCAGAAAAATGCAAAAAGGACTCTCAAGAAAATGGATGTAGTGATTTTTTTACTACAGCAATTTAAAAAAAGGTGAACATTTTGGTTAACCCAAAATATCTTACGAACGAATAACGCTAGAGACTTGAATTAAATTTAAAATTATGTATTATAACGTGATATCAAACTAGTATATTTTTGGGAAAAAATTCCATTAACGTTTTTTTATAAATTGAAGAAACTGAAAAAAATAATTTTGTACAAAGAAGAATAACGTTTTTGGCATCTTGTAAAATTTTATAAAAATCGAGTTGACAGTTTTTTTTACAAAAAATTGGTAAAAATTGATTTTCAACTCAGATATCATTTCAAAAATTTGAGATTATGGCTTCAAACTATGTAATTTTGTCTTATATTTGTCTATAAGAAATATTGTTTTAAATTTTGAATAAAATTGTTTCAATTAATAGTTTTGGAAATAATTGATTTCAGGGTCAAACTTTATGAAAAAAAGTTGAAAAAATCACGTTGAGGATTATTTTGTTCATTATTATAAATACCAATAAAGAAGCAATGGATGTATGTAGTTACCTGCTCTAATCAATTTCTTATCAAACACTGAAAACTATTTATTTTCCTTAGACAAAACTTACCTCAGTCAGCTTATCAATTTTTTTAAAATCTATTTATAAGCAACCTTCCAATATTTTTCCGTTACAAGTTTTTAAACTCTCGTTAGACTATTAATTTTCCGTTTAAAAAATTCAAATAAATCAAAGTATCCTGAATTTTCTTGTTTAATATATGTATTCAAAAATATATTCATTCCTGGCAAATGTGTTGTATGTATGTGTTGTCTTTGTCTACTCTTCGTAGTGATTTATTGTGTCTTCTTGGAAATGGACAAGATCTTGGAGTATGTGTGTTACCGACTACAGAAAGATATAATACGATGTTATTTGTGGGTAAGTCGCAATAAGCAAATTCAATTTAAAAATTTGGTTACCGACACATGTGAGGAAATTTCAGAAAAATTATTGTAGTCTGGCAGAAAGCATCGATTCCTACCATAGACCGCGCCGTTCAATTATAAGGAAAATGAAGCAGTACTATGAAAGTTATAAGAATTAACCTAAGCCATATAAATCAAAAAAAGGCTTGGATTCATATAAAAAGCGGATTCAGTTGTTCAAGGACGAAGCACAATCTTTATTCGATAAAGTTGCATGTAAATGTGAGAACTTTGATTCGTGTAAATGTGTGCAAGATCTTAAAGTGCCAATTTTGGAGAGACCCTTTTTAATTGATCAACGAACGAAATCGAATCGAAAAATGGCCATCGGCAGTATTTACATTAAAGGTTCTATTAAAAACACCAAGAATTTGACTCGAAAAAGAAATTACGAAAGCAGACAGCACACAGCAGATCCACTTCAAAAAACTTAAACCTCTTTCGTCTAAGAATATGGTGATAGAGTTTTTGCCTGAAGAAGAACCAGAGCTTCAAATTGAAAAAAGAGATACCTTCTGAAATTGAGCTATCAACACCATCGGCAGGACTATCTGAAGGTAAGACTCACAAACAAATTTTAAAATCTTTGATGCCTACTGTCGCTCATGCCGTCGATAGACACGGCATTGTAGATAGGGCTGCAGAAGCAATCGTAACCGCAACGCTTCAAGACATTGGTCTTATCACAAAGGAAAAAGTTGATAATGTTGTAGATCGAAATAAAATGAGGCGAGTTCGCGAGAAGGAAAGCGGTTTTCATTTTTAATAAAAAAAATATATTTTATTTAAAATGCAACTTATTACTAGCTTTACAAGTAATGATGTTTATGGTTGCGGGGTTGGAATCGGACTACCCGTTGTGATCGTCGTACTCTCCTCGAAGGTTTGGATAGCGGTAGCTATCAGCGGCGTCGTCGGTCATAAACCATTTCATTATCTGTTGCAGATGATGTTGGCTTGGGTCATAAATTATGCAGTTTACGATGATCCCGATCTTATTTCGGTGTTGGTGTCATTTTTCATCCTGCACTTGTTGCCCGTGTGGTCGCCATGTGTAAGTGTTAACTCTCCCCTTGGTCGGAAGAACATTGTCCCAATCTTTCGCTTAACATCTCCTGTACTCTTGATCTTGAATTATCTGAAATATTTTCCATTTTTATTGCGACTTGTTGATCATGATTAGGTATGTTCGCTTTGTTTGCTTGATACACTCGCAATACCTGTTAAATCTTGTAGGCAGAGTAGATTAATATGCAAAAAGATATTTTTATACATATTCCCCACAATACGGGATGTTCTTTTACATCGGACAAAAATAGTTCTATGTAATCTAAGGTTGTGTACATAAGATTCTCGTCCTGTGAAGCAATGTACTCGAGAATTTGGATTTGGGATGGTTTATTTAACTCAATATGTTCAAATATTTGTTTTTTTTAGTTAAAATACAATTTTCCATCAATTGATACATTATTTTCAAATTGAACCAGGTTGATTCCTGCTAGTTTTCTTTATCTTTATTGTAGAATCAATGTTATAATATTTTTTCTTAAACTAAATTGCACAATTTTCAGAGACATGTATATAAGGCTACCTTACTACTGTCCTACTGTCAATATTATAATAATTGTTACATCAATCAACCAAGAATACAAAAAGCAATAATATTGAAGGAAAAGCTACATAAAAACCTTCACATAAAACAATAAGAAAATAGAATGAAAGAAAGGTGGGCGGTGAAAAAAAAAGATTCAAACCAAGCTTTGAGTTTTACAACAAGTAGGTAAAAATATATAGAATATAGATATAGAACAGAAAAGAATAAATTAATTAAAATAATTAAAATAAATACATCAATAAATAAATAAATAAATAAATAAATAAATAAATAAATAAATAAATAAATAAATAAATAAATAAATAAATGGATAAATGGATAAATAAATAATTAAATTAAATAAATAAGAAGATTAATAAATAAATAAAGAAATAATTAAGTAATTAAATAAATAATAACAATAACAACAGAATAAGAATAGAACAGAAAAGAATAAACAAAATAAAATAATTTTAAATAAATACATCAATAAATAAATAAATAAATAAATAAATAGACAAACAAATAAATATATATTTAAATAAATAAACAAATAGACAATTAATTAAATAAATAATAATAAATAAATATATAAATAAATATAGTAAAAAGTCAGTCAAGCTAAGTTTGAAATAAAGGTATTATCAGACATAGTACATGATGCAAGGTATCGCTCATTAAGTTTGGCAATTCTTCATTGAAGTTCATTAGTTGAAAATGATTATTGAAGCTTCAGAATCATTTTCAGAATCTTATTTTGAGCTATCTGCAGCCCGTCGTATATTAGAGATTGCTCAATTACCCCATACTGGTGAACCATAGTACATGATAGCTTGGAAAACAACTTTGTATATTAGAAGCTTATTATCGGTGCTAAGCATTGATTTGCGGTTAATGAAAGGATAAAGAATTTTAACTGTATGATTTATTTACTGAATCGGTTTTTGTATATGTTAAGTAAAATTGGATTAGATTTAAATAATTTATATGAATTGGCAACTTTGTTTTTCCTCTTACTAGACTTAAAACAATAATTATAACACTTTTGTAAACCTACTATATTTGTTGATTATGGAAAATAAAAGTTGAGTTTTCTCGTTTACTTTAAAGAAGTCGGTCGTCTTTCCTTTTTTTAGTAAAATTTTACAGGTTATGGGCCCAGTATACGTGATTGTGTGAAGGACAAGTAAAAGTCATTATACTAGAAAAATCTGGACAATTCTTTAACTTGCGTTATCTCTTAGAGCCTTTTTTTAAACGATTTTCTTTATTTTGTAATTCATTAATCGATCATATATTAAAAAAAAAAAATGGAAAATGAAATGTTTAAAGTTGATAAGCTAAACAACTCTGAGCACTATTCTGTGTGGAAATTTCAAGTGAAAATTTTATTAAGTGCCTCAGAACTATTTGAGCTTGTAAATGGTGTACATATTAAGCCAGTTAAATTAGAATCCGAATCTCAGGTAGTATTTGACAATCGTTTGGCAGCATGGGTAAAAAACGACTGTAAGGCGCAGCGCATTATTGCAATGAGTGTTGGTCCGACTCCACTTCGTCATATTGTGAATTGCACTACTGCAAGAGAAATGTGGGTTAAGCTTCAGTCGGTTTATGAGCAGGCATCAAAAGCGAATGTGCATATGCTGCTGCAAAGGTTTTATGCTTTTGTGATGGAACCTGATGATGACATCGCAACACATATCTCAAAGCTCGAGAATATAGCTAGGCAGTTGCGGGATATAGGGGAAGAGATTACAGATAGCATGGTAATCACAAAAATTCTGATGACCCTACCAGAAAGTTTTAAGCATTTCTTTTCCGCGTGGGAATCCACTACAAAAGACCAACAAACCTTAGACAATTTGACGTCACGTTTAGTCATGGAGGAAACAAGAATGCTGTCGAGCTCTTCGATTGCGGGTACAAGTGCATCGGCATTGATTGCAAAACGGAGAAATTGGAAACAGCAAAAGACAAAAACTTCCAAACCTGGAAAGTGTTATAGATGTCATGAAGTGGGGCATTGGAAAAGAGAGTGTCCCAAAAAGCTTTCTGATAATAAGAAGAATGGAAGTAGAGGTGGGGAAAAAGTAGGAGATGCGCTAATGTGTAATGCAGAGAACGATGATGATTATGCTAATGTGTGGACTGGAAGTGAAAGTGAGGCGACTGACAGGAGGAAAATAACTTCATCATCTGGTGATCGTGTGAGGACTGGAAGCAGAGATGAGGTGGTAAGCCGGAAGAAAACTATAATAGGTCTTGATCGTGTGAAGACTGGAAGTAAAGGTGAGGAAGCAAGCATGAGGAAAACAACTCTAGGAAATGCTAATAGTTTGGGGACTGGAAATGGAAGTGAGGCTAAGAGAGGGGAATTAAGTGTGGGAAATGCATTGTTGGCAAATAACCATATGGTTAATGACAATTGGTACCTTGATTCTGGAGCCAGCGACCATATGACCTGCCGCAAGGATTGGTTTGCAAATTATGAAACGTTTTCTGTTCCCATAGACATTAGAGTTGGAAGTGGTGACAAAATACTAGCTTTAGGCATGGGCGATATTAATATTTTGTCCTTCAATGGAAAAATATGGTCTGAAAAATATTTGTCAAAGGTTTTGTATGTACCAAAGCTTTCAGTTCATCTTTTTTCCCAAAGTCGTGCTCTGGATAAAGGACTTAAATTTGTATCGGATAAGATGAGATGCGAATTTATAAGGGATGATGGTGTTGTAGTGGCAGTGGGAGAACGTGAGACACAACTTTTTAAAATGTGTTTTCGTGTCCAAACACAGGGGCCGACGGCAAATTTGGCCACTACCAAACCATTGCCAATAAAGGTATGGCATGAAAGGATGGCACATCAGAACATACAAAAGGTGCGTGCTCATCTAAAAGAACACAACATAAGTTTTATTGATGGTCAAGATTTTTCTTGTGATGCCTGTGCTTATGGAAAACAGCATCGTCTACCCTTTCCAAAGAGTTCTTTTGAGGCAAAGCAACCTGGAGAACTTGTCCATGCGGATCTATGCGGTCCCATGGAGGAAATATCGTTAGGGGGTGCCAGGTATTTTCTTCTTTTTAAAGATCATTTCTCGCATTTTAGGGTTGTGAAATTTTTAAAGAAAAAATCAGATGTAAAGTCGTCGATTGAGGATTTTCTTGATCTCGCTCTTTGTGATAGTCGACACGCAGTTAAAACTCTTCGCACCGACAATGGGTTAGAGTTCGTAAATGAATCTGTTAATTTGCTTCTGAAGGAACGTCATATTCGTCATGAAACCAGTGTAGCGTATACACCAGAGCAAAATGGGACTATCGAGCGAGATAACCGCACAGTGGTCGAGGCAGCTCGAACTATGTTAAATGCAAAGGGTTTAATCAAGCAGTTTTGGGCTGAGGCTGTCAACACGGCAGTTTATATTCTAAACCGCACTGCTGATAGCTCTTTAGGAGGTAAAACTCCATATGAGTTATGGTGTGGAGCCAAGGTCAATAACGATGGCTTCAAAACTTTTGGAATTGAGGTATTTGTGCACGTCCCTAAGCAAAAGCGCCGAAAGTGGGACAGGAAAGCCGAAAAAGGTATATTCATGGGGTACTCGGACACATCAAAAGGCTATCGTATTTGGATACCATCAAGACGAAAAGTAGAGATCGTCAGGGATGTCTCCTTTAGGGAAATGGAGCATCAGGGTCAACTTAAAAAAACTTCGAATAGTGGCTTCGAGGAATCTCTAATCTCGGGTGTTTTTCATATAAGTGAAAGCGATGATTCTAATGTAGAAATTGTGTCCGTGTCATCAGAAGAGCAAAATGATGAGCCATTATTAGAAACCACGAGTAATGATGTAGAAGAGGAATATAATGAAGATGAAGCAACTGTAGGACGAGTAGGAGACGAGGAATACCAATCTGCTGCCGAATCAGAGGAAGAGTTAGGTGAGGTGCATGATGTTTCTGTTCCACTTAGGCACAGACTTCGGAATATACACGTTGACAGACCACCAAGGAATTGCAAATTTATGGAAAAACATGAATTTTTTATGCAGGAAGAGCCACAAACTTTTAAAGATGCTATTTCTTGTAAGGAAAAGGTACAATGGAAAGATGAGATGAATAGTCTGCAAGAAAACCTGACATGGAAAATAGTACCTCGTCCTGTTGATAGGAAAATTATTGGAAATAGATGGGTCTACAAAATAAAAAATCCAGGCGGTGAGAAGCAGAGGTATAAGGCGAGATTGGTTGTGCAGGGTTACACACAAGAATATGGGATTGATTATGGAGAGACGTTCAGTCCAGTAGCGAAGTTTACATCGATTCGGTCCATTCTTGCTATAGCAGCCAACGAAAAGCTTGTATTGACTCAGTTTGACGTTAAAACTGCGTTTTTGCACGGTGATCTAACTGAGGATATCTACATGCATCAGCCGGAGGGTTTCAGCGATGGGACGAATAAAGTTTGCAAGTTGCAAAAGAGCTTATACGGACTGAAGCAAGCGTCCCGCTGTTGGAATGAGAAGCTGACTGGAGTTCTCCATGAATTTAATCTGAAGCCGAGCAAAATGGATCCTTGCATTTTTTTATCATCAGACAGTAAACGCAGAATTATACTTGCTATATACATAGATGATGGGTTGGTGGCTACAGAAAGTAAAGATGATGCGATTGAGCTAATGAAGTTTCTGCAAATGAAGTTTGAAGTAACAGTTTTGGAGGCTGGATGTTTTCTTGGGATGGAAATCTCAGTAAAACCGGGAGGTGTAATACATGTGGGGCAATCACTGTACATCGAACGAATATTAAATCGATTCAACATGAGTTATTGCAAGCCAGTTTCGACTCCAGCCGAATCTTATCCATCAGTGGAACTCGTGCCTTCGGGAGCAGTTAAATTTCCCTACAGAGAAGCAGTGGGTTCTCTAATGTACTTGGCGGTGGCGACGCGACCAGACATTGCGTTCGCAGTGGGAGTGGTGTCTCGATATCTAGAAGCACCAAATAATGATCACGTTAATGCCGTTAAAAGAATTCTGAAGTACATCAGTGGGACAAGAAAAATGGGTATTCTTTTCAAAAAAACTAAATACTATTCCTTAGTTTGTTTCAGTGATGCTGATTATGCAGGCGATCCTGGAACTAGACGCTCCACCACTGGGTTTATTTTTTTGCTTGGAGATGGGCCGTTGTCTTGGTCATCTCAGAGGCAAAAATGTGTTTCGCTTTCAACCACGGAGTCGGAGTATGTGGCAGCTTCTCAAGCAGTAAAAGACATGATATGGCTGCGACAACTACTTACTGAAATGATTCCTGGTGGCATTGGTGAATCATTTTTAAACATGGACAACCAAGGAGCGATCCGACTTGTGAAAAATCCAGAGTTTCATAAACGAACGAAACATATAGATGTCCGATATCACTTCATCCGAGAACGATATGAAAAGGGTGATTTTTATATTAATTTTGTTCCGTCAGAACATCAAAAAGCTGATATCTTCACTAAAGCACTTAGTAAAGACAAATTTGAAAAATTAAGATTGTTAATTGGAATTGAATCAAAGTAAAAAAAAAAAAAATATTATTTATTTAAAAAGGTTATGAACTGAATTAAAAACTAAATTATCTAAAAGTGGGAGTGTTAAGTAAAATTGGATTAGATTTAAATAATTTATATGAATTGGCAACTTTGTTTTTCCTCTTACTAGACTTAAAACAATAATTATAACACTTTTGTAAATCTACTATATTTGTTGATTATGGAAAATAAAAGTTGAGTTTTCTCGTTTACTTTAAAGAAGTCGGTCGTCTTTCCTTTTTTTAGTAAAATTTAACAGTATAAGTAAGCCAAATGCTAATGTTTTACCTAAATGCACTCCGAGATATTTTGCATCAGATTTCCATTCCATACTTGTGCCATCTATAATAAGATTATTACTTGGTAAAAAGGAGGCTTTTCTTTTTCGAGTGAAAAAGATTGCCTGCGTTTTTGAAGCATTGTTATTTTCAAGTGATGGAAGTAGATTTGTATAACATTTAGACTAGAGTGCAGATTAGTTTCGATTATGAAACCAACTGAATCCGAAGAGAAACTGCAAGTATCATCAGCGAGAATTGCTGTTTTACAAAAAGGAAGTAATGGAAAATCGGAAGTAAATATTGAGTATAGAATTGGGCCTAAAACTGATCCTTGTGGCACACCGGCCGTTATATCATATTTTTCAGAAAACCAGTTATTGACTGAAACCTTAAATTTCCTCTGAAGTAAAAATCATTGAATTATTTTTATTAAAATTATAATAATATTATGATTTTAACTACACTCCAGAAGGGCTTACTTCCCTTATCTAAACCCGCAAGTTTTCGATTCCAAGATCGATTCCTATGGTGCCAGATTTCATCTTTTATAATTATGTTGAGTGTTTTTACTGCAACAAGTAAGTTAGGTTCTCGGTTTCTTATCCATTTTCTTTTAACGAAATTTCGATGTTTGATCAGATTAATTATATGATTTGGTAGTAAGTTCATGATCTCAGAATTAGCTACTCTTTTGGGAACTGATTTGTCTATGCTTTCATGAACAGCATTCGTGAAAAACGTGATACCTTGATCAATATCAGATACATCGGAAAATTCGTTTAAAGTTGTTATGAGATTTGACAATTTTGTACTTACTTCACGTTTGTATTTAACCCAATCAGCTTTTTTCATATCTAAAATTTCAATTTTATTTTCTAAAGGTGATGAAAAAGAATTAATAACCACTGGAACATGATCCGAACCTAGTTCTTTTAAGATCATAGGCTGGTCAAAAAGATTGGCCATATTAGTAAGAAAAGGTCTAATGTTGACGGATTTGATCTGCGATTAGATGGGTAGGATGTGGAGGAAACAGAATGTGTAAATGGGTGCCTACAGTGAAGATTATCAAGAATATTTCCCCATGCATTTGCACTCAAGCAACCCCAATTCCTATGTTTGCAGTTAAAATCGCCACCAATCAAAAAGGTACCGCGTATACTAATTAATTTTCTTATATCATTATTTAAATAATAACGCTTGGTGGGGTTAGTTGCACCACCAGGAAAATACACGGACAAAATGTTTAATGATGTGCCATTTTCGAAAGGTATTTTAATTCCTATGTTTTCTATTAATTTTGTATTTACAATAGGAATTATTTCATGTCGGATAGTTTTTTTAACTACCACGGCAACACCGCCCCCTTTCTTTCATTTCTATCGAGACGATAACAAAAATAATTTATGTCACATACATAGTTCATCTTTAAATGATAGCCAAGTTTCAGATAATAAACCTACATCTACATCATGCTTTTTGAGAAAAGCAAACAATTCTATTTGTTTGCATCGAATTCTTTTATCATTCCAACATATAATTTTCATGGATGTTCTATTAATTTCTTACTATACAAATACTTAACAGCTAATTGTGCAATTGTGTTAAACTGATCTGCTCTCGATCTATAATTACTCATCAAAGTTATCATCTCCGCAGTAAGCTTATTTATTTCTTCCATGGAAAAGAGATCGTCAGAATTATTGCTGACAATGGTGTTGTTGGCCCATGTTCCACACTCATTAGGATTTGCTGCTGCTACTGAAACCGGTTTTAAAAAAGTTGACCCCCTTCCATTGTTTGGGAGAGGAGGGAAATCCGACACGTTAGGTTCGTAACCCTTTTGAAATTTTGTTGAAGCAAGTGCATGACGTTTGTTTTTCGAAGAAAGCTTTTCTCTCATTTCGAAAAAGCTCTTTCGACTCATACAAGAGATATCAGTGAATTTGTGGGTTCCATTGCAATTAGCGCATTTGGTGTTCTTTGAATTACACTTACTCGTCTCACGGTTGTCAGAACAGATTGTGCAGTGGGTCTTCATATGGCAATTTTTTTCTCCGTGCCCGAACATCTGACAGTTGACGCACTGTGTACGTTTTGTCTTTTGTCGGCGAGCGAAATCCCATTTTACTTGGGTTCTGAAAATTGATTTAAAATTTTTTTTTAGATCATTGAGTCGAATGGAAGCACGTTCAAGGAACACTATATACATGATGTCAATGAAATGTTCATGTTGTTTTTTTATTAGTTTAACATTAACACATTTTAAATCAAGATTAATAAGTTCAGGCTTTAATGTGTCGATTGGCATTTCATCGAGACGAAAAACAATGACTTCAAACGACCGCTCTGTTGGAAGGTCATGTGTAAAAAATTGCCAATTTTTAATTTTAAGTGCTTCACAGATAAGCTTATGATCTTCACTTCGTTCACATTTTATTTTAATGCCAATTGACATTTTCTTAATGTACTATTTAACTATTTTAATTTCATCGAGTAAGGCATGAACACTTGTTGAAGTTTGTTGTACAAATGGCAGGAATTTTAATTTTTTGGGTGGAATATTTGGTTCATCACATTCAATGTCAGAGTCTGAGCCAGGAAGACATTGTACGCCCGTACCGATAGTTATGGTCTTCTGAACCCATTATTCGTTTTTTTTTGTTGAAAGACAATTAATGTCATCAACTAAAGGTGGTGTTCTATTTCGTTTATGAATTTTGTATTTATAGGTATACCGCACTGAGAAAAATGTCTGCATGCAACCGACGATCGATGGGTACATAATATGGACAATATGATTTCCTGTTAATACAATATTTCCTTCGTTAATAATTTCTATAGGTTCGTTTCTTTCTTTGATTTCTGTACAGTTAGCTTTATGGTTTTAATTAAAGTTCGACTTTAAAAATTATTGGTTTCTTATTTTGGCTAAGCACTGCACCTATGGCTGAGTTGCAAGCGTCTGTTGTTAGCTAAAATCTTTCGGTAAAATCGGGTTGGTTAAGAGTAACTTGCGCACAGAGTTTGTCTTTCAATAGCTTGAATGCTTTAATGGCTTCCTTATCGAATTGTATTGTTACCTTTTTGCTATTATTTTGGCCATTTCTACCATTCTCTCCTCTAAGATACTTGGTCATGGGTTTGGAAATCATCGCGTAATTTCTTATGAATTTACGGTAATAACCAGCTAACCCCAAGAAAGATCTTAGTTGACGTAAAGTGTGCGGTTGTGGGAATTCCTCTATGCATCGAGTTTTTACTGAGTCCATTTTAATACAATTAAAGGATACGATGTACCCAAGAAATTCTACTTCCCTCATGAAGTATTTAGATTTTGCGCTCGATGTTCCTATGTTTGCCGTGCTCCAGGCTTTAGTTATTATCTCGATATGTTCGAGATGTTCCTCTTCCGTTTGTGAGTATATGATGACGTCATCGATATAGACGTGGCAAAATTTGCCAATATACTCGCGGAGAATAAAATCCATAGTTCTTTGAACGGACGGTGCGTTTTTTAGTCCAAACGGCATTCGAAGGAATTCGTATTTGCCGTTGTTAACGCTAAAAGCCGTTTCTCCCTATCGCTTTCCTTCAGTTTAATCTGATGAAAATCGCTCTGCAAATCGAGAGTGGTGAAATATCTAGCTTTGCTTAGATTAGCTAGGATCACGGATGTTTCCGCCATCGGGTACTTTTCAGTGTTGGTGAAAGAGTTAAGCTTTTTCTAGTCTATGTTTCTTCGTACCATCTTCATTAAAACCCTTTTTGTCTACAAACCATACAGGAGAGTTGTATGCGCTTCTACTAGGTTGTATTATTTTATTTTCGAGTAAGTTCTCTATTTCTTTGTTAACGAAATTTGCCACTGATTATGGATATGGATTACCTTTGGTCTAAATAGCTGTGTCAATAGTAGTATCTATGCTACATTGCACACGAGTGTTGTATGGAAGGTAATTTGGATTCTCGGTGAAGACACCCTGATATTTTTTTAAGATTAAAGTTAGTTTTGCTTTTGTAGAGATTTCGTTATTTATATTAATAGTCTTTATTAAATTATCGTTAAATATTAAGGGTATCATGCCCTGATCATATTCCAACGTCGAGTCCCTGATATTAATATTTCCATTTACTTTTTTTAATAATTTGATGCCAATAATCGCTTCGAAATCCATGAGTTCGTTAAGCTCATAAAATTTATCCCTTAGGTACTTCCAAGATATGTATGTCTTGATAAGTATGGATGATGGTGTTTCCGTGGACGCTATTTACTCGCGATGGAGTTTCAAGCTCCATACTTTTGAACAGACCTGGTTTTACATAATTATGAGTTGCTCCTGTATCTATCAAAATATAAAATATGCGCCCCGACCTACCATCCGTTCTTTTTATATATGGTAAGTCGTGCCTTATTCAAAAAAATTACCGCTCTCATTTAAGTTATTGAGGCGTGGAACTTGTTCGCTCTCTCTTGAACGGGTTGTATTTGTAAGTGTCATTAGACCATTGTGGTCTATTATTACTAAAGTTATGAGGCGTAGCTTGTCTCGAGGGCAATAAATTCCCACTCGATGTGTCCATCCTGTTCGATAGCTTAGTAGGAAAAAAATGATATTAGAATTTAAAGTTAAATATATAGTATGGAAATTTATTGCAATATAAATGAAAGTTAAAAAAATATGTTAATATAAAACAAAAGAACTTATCTCGATGCGGTATGCAGCCAAAGTGAAAGAGTTTACGGACAACTTGCTCTTGGCTTAAGCTAGAGGCGTTGCCATTAGTTTCGTTAAGATTTACAATATTAATTTCGGAAATAATTGTAATAGATCTTAAACACATCCTCTCTGGTCGGTTATAACCGTTACCAGAATTTCTAAAATGGCGATTCTGTTGGAATGGTTTATTCCGTTGTTGGAAGGGTTCCGTAAACCGTCTATTTTGGTAAAGCAAGTAATTGTGGTTCGTTGCTCTATTTTGGTGGAATGGCCTGGTTGTCAGCTGGTCGGACAATGGATTCGGTCCATGTTGTCGAGACTGATGTCGATCGCTACTGTGACATATGTTTCTAATCCTTGTCTGATTAGACTCTATTTTCTGTGCTCTCGCTAGAGCATTAGGTAAATCCCCAGGGCTAAGAGAGAACACTATACTACTTGTGGGCTGGTAAAGCCCAGTAACAAACACTCGAAGCGCGTTTTGTCTTGCCCTTTCGGTAAGGCATTCTGTTTCGGCAGTTCTAGGACCATAACTCATTATTGTCGTTCATCGTCATAAAATTTCTGCAAGGTTTTCCTATCTTGTCTCATATGGCTTAATTCCGTTTCAAGCATAAGGACAAGCCTTTTGTCACTAAATGTTAAATATAACCGACCTAAAATAGGGTCTATATTTAATGATGTTCCGTGACTGGTGAGAACATCGTTCGCTTTCCCTATTATTTTATTTCTAACTATGTTCACTACAGAAAAATATCTTGCCCCTCCCTTACACTGTTGATATACCTTCATAGCATTTATTAGCGCTGTTCGCCAAGTAACATAATTTTCCCCATCGAATTGTGGTAGGCATTTTGCTACCTCCAAACATTCGCCGCCTACTACTGTTGGGTCGATCGTTATGTCCTTGCAAGGTTCGATGTCGTCTCTTGTCGTCAACGCTGAAAGTTGTTTGGTTAGTCTAAAACTCTTCTACTAGTTTTCGGTTGGCGTCAGCCACCAACCTACTCATTACTGTCGATAGTTCTTCTGGTGTCATTGCAATTCTGGTTTTTTCCTTTACATATCAATTTTCCCTGTGTATTCACAATTTCATTTTTCCTTATCAGTTTTTGATGGAAATATTTTTACACTTTTTATTTTTTTTTTTTTTAAACTTCAACCACTTCTTACTAACTTATACAATATAATTTTTAATGATGCGAATGGATTTTAAAACCTATTGAATTAATAAAAAATATTCTTACTTTCGTACTATTATGTTGAGATTTCGGCTACTGATGCACCTAATTCTCTGAACAGTTGGGCAATGTGTATGTCCCCTTCTCTGCTTTAGGTGTTTTAAGTCTACAGTCTTCTTTGAGTCGTTCCCCTGTTGCTCAGGTTTTAGGTCTGAGTTTTGTATCTAGGTTCTCGTGGCTGAAGGATACTTGGTCGGTGTGTTCCTTTCTGTTTTCTTCTTCTCGAATGCCTTTTAAATTGTTTTTGTTTGTATGGTTTTTCACCAACTGAATTTAATTCACTTTTAATTTAACAAACACTTTTTTAACAATTTAACGTGTCCCTGCTCGGGCGACAATTAATTTTTCAAACAAATATTTTTAATAAAAAAATATATTCTATTTAAAATGAAACTTATTACTAGTTTTACAAGTATTGATGTTTATGGTTGCGGGGTTGGAATCGGACTACTCGTTGTGATCGTCGTACTCTCCTCGAAAGTTCGGATAGTGGTAGCTATCAGCGGCATTGTCATTATCTGTTGCAGATGATGTTGGCTTTGGTCATAAATTATGCAGTTTACGATGATCCCGATCTTATTTCGGGGTTGGTGTCATTTTTCATCCTGCACTTGTCTGCACTTGTTGACCCGTGTGGTCACCATGTGTTAACTTAATATCATCTGCTAAACACATTAAATATTTTAAACAATTTTTTTTTACAAAAATAGTCTCAAAACAGCCACGGTTTTAAATTGAGAACTTGAATTATAGTTTTCACAAGTACAATTGCATTTTCTACACAACGTCAAAATTAAGCTTAGGGTTTAGCTGAAGTTTGGAGAAAAATATGAACTAAATCTTAGTTCGAGCTGCGTACTACACATTATGAAATAAAATTATTATTAATTTTGATAATTCTATGCATTATTTGTTTTCTTTATATTTTTTAGGTATCTATTTTATCTTACTACCAATGCAAACATTTCAAGTTAAGGTCACTTTATTGGAATTGGGTTGTTTTGCTCAACTTGATATTAAATTTGGCTGATCTTAGAGTAAGCAAATTGTTGTGGTAGGTAAAGGATAAAGAAAGTATGTACATACATACATATGTACATAGGGTGGATGGTTTTGGGATGAAAAAAAAAATCGTAGAAATATAATGGGCCGTGGTCCAAATTTGGTAACCATGGATACATTAAGCGAATCCAAAATATTTTTTAAATTCAACAATTTTTAGTACTGCCCCAAGTCTTTTGAAAATTAAATACACTTTGCATATAAAAGCATTTTTTCAATATATTTTCTTTAGACAAAACTTACCTCAGTCAGCTCATCAAATTTTTTTAAATCTATTTATAAGCAACCTTCCATTCCGTTTCAAAAATTCAAATAAATAACAGTAGCCTGGATTTTCTTGTTTAATATATTCAAAAATATATTGGCCTCATTCCTGTAATAAGTAGACGAAGTGTTCAATATAAGAGTTTGATTGAATTACAAAGTATAGGCAGTGATGGTACAGGTAGGGAAAAATCCCTACACGTAGGGATTTTTGTCTTGAAAAAGACACCGTAGGGGAAAAAGGACAGATGTTTGATATATCATAATTTTCTATGAAAGCGTAGGGATTTTTACAATTTTACTATAAACCATTTTTTTTTTTTCTTTTTCAATCTTAACAGCTTACCACACAAAGCACACACGCAGTTATTTCAGACAAATTGAAGTCAGCAGAACTTATTTTAAATAAGTTGACAAACGAATGTAACAAAGCGTAAGTATTTACTTTTTCTTATATATGTACTTGGTTATTTCAACACTTTGAACGCCCTTTTTCAATCGAAAAAACCTCTTATACATGAGTTACATAAAGAATCAATCAACATTTTTTTCAATTGGGACAAAATTTTATTAAAAGGCCTGAACTCAAAGTCAACTGTAATGTAAGATCACCTTATGTTACATTACAAATAGAAGAAATATATTTAGGCCCAGAGTGTGATCAGATTCTAAAAACTATTCCAAAAGTTGCTGTTAACCAAATAAGGCTTGACTGCTTAAGTTTTTATATAACAGCCTTAGAAGAGATCCAACAACGATTACCCATTAAAAATTCTAATATTTTCAAAGAGTTTGGGTTTTTGAATCCTAGAGTTGTATTAGGATTGGATGGGGACCGATCTGAGTTCCGTCTTCCGTTTTGAGCTTCTCTCCCAAAAACTTTCCTTAGATATCAATGCGCTTTTGCAAGAGTGGATGACAATCGAATTCAACTTTTTCGAAAAAGAAAGAAGCAACTTGGCAGGTTAAGAAGTTGTGCAATTTTGGAATAAAATAAATAACATACAAAATTTTAATGAAGAAACTATGTTTCCGATTTTGTCCAATCTTGCTAAATATGTCCTTATATGTATCTTTTGAAACTAAAGACAATCACATCAACAAAATGTCCGCAACCAATTTATATGATCACCATGTGTAAATATTTTGTATCAGCTTTTATGTATGTATGTAATTAATTTTTTGAAGTTTTCCTTTACTTATTTTATTTATTATTATAAAATGCTTTAATCATTAAAAAAGTTAAATAAAATCATAAACCAATATCTTATTTTTATTTCCTTAAGTGTGTTATTTTTTGGATTTTATAGCTGTAGGGATAAAGTAGGGATTTTTTGTGGATACCGTAGGGATTTTTTTTTTTCATGTACCATCACTGAGTATAGGAGCAAGTTCTACATACACATTAATATACATGTGTATGTTATACACTGCCGGTCAAAAGGTTAGAAGCAGTCATTTTCGAGAAGTAAAGCTTACGGAACTTTCATGGCAAATTGTTAATTGAGTCAAGAATATGCCGAAATAAATCGGTTCATTAGATTAGAAGCACATGAAATAAATGGAAATAAAATGCAAGTATTTGTATTTTGTTATGTTTTTTAGTTTTCATTAGGTTTTTAATAATGTGTGTGTAGTATCCTTCATTTGTTTAAATAAAAATGCGTCTGCTCATCACCGTAGTAGTGTACAAATTAAAATTATCTTTATTTGTTTCTTTCGTTTCTGACATTTCACAAGTGCTGCCAGGTACTACATTTCTGGCATGTAAACAGCACTGCCAGATACTACATCTATTCCCTTTTTTTTTTCATAATCAAATACAAATTATTGAACTTTAAAAGAAAAGAGTGGAATTCAAAGCGTACAACTTTTAATTAATTATTTTAAATTGACAAATCGTAGCCCTGGAGATGCGGTGGAACGTTTCTCTTTCTTGCGATTCTAGCCGATATGTCTGTATGTCCAAAGGGTCTTCTTCTGGTGCCGCGTTTGCCTGTGATGTTGGTGATGTTATGTTTGTTGTTGTTGTAGCTATTAGCTGGGTTCACGTGCTTGATGGAATCTTTTTCACATGTGTGACGTTTCTCCGATACCGAGTGCCGGTACCCTCATTTTCGATAGTTACCTCCGATCCTTTTCGTTCCGTGACTGTGTAAACCGTGGGCTCGAATCTTGTGGCTAATTTGTTTGTTATCATTTGCCGTTTTACTACCACTTCATCCCCTTCTTTGACATCATTTGTCTTTGCATGACGCTTACGATCAGCATATTCTTTTCCTTTCAACTTCATCTCTGCATCCCTGTCACGCAACTCATCATCGACTCCTACACTTTGTTTCACAAATGGTAATTTGTCACGAATGTTTCGGTTGAACATTAGTTCAGACGGTGTCTTCAAAGTGACCGAATGGGTAGTTGATCTGTACATCAGCAAGAACTTCTGCAAATCCTCTCGCCAATTCCCTTTTTCATGCTGACAAATTATAAGTCTCTTCAACAATGAGCGGTTTTGTCGCTCCACTTCACCATTTTCTTGTGGCCAATATGGTATCGTACTTTGCAATCTGATATTATTAATGCGACAATATTTCTTAATCTCCTCACACACAAGCTGAGGACCATTGTCTTCTTTTAAGGAAATTGGTAAACCAAATCGAGCAAAAATGCATTCAAGGCGCTTAATTGTCTCAGTTGCATCAATGTTTTTCATAACATCAACCTCGAAGTACCGGCTATAATAATCCACGACCACCAGCAAATTGTGACCAGATGGTAACGGACCCTGAAAATCAATTGCTAAATGTTCCCACGGAGCTGATGGTAACTCAGTTCTTCTTAATGGCTCCGGTGCAGATGGTGCGCTCACTAAAATACAGCCTCTGCACTTTTTCACAAACTCCTCCACATGCGTATCCATCTTTGGCCACCATACTTTTGCTCGAAGCCTCCGCTTCATAACAGTCATTCCTGGATGCCCTTCATGACCCAATTGCAAAGTTCTCTCTGGAAGTATTTGTGGCATAACGATTCGAGTACCACGAAGCAAAATGTTGCCTGTGAAACAAAGCTCGATTTGGAATGCTTTGAACAACGATGCTTTGCCAGTCCATTCATTTTCATTGAGTGCTTTCTTTACTGCTTGTATTTCATCGTCACCTAAAGAAAGCTCTTCAATTTCAAGCAGCGTTATGGCTTTAGGTTCAGCATACGACATAATCCACCTGATATATTCTTCTGTTTTATTGGTCGTATCAGCTTTCTCATTGGTGTCAATCAATAAACGAGACAGGGGATCGGCAATATTAGTTTTTCCTGGCTTGTATATCACTGTAAATTTGTATGACATTAGCCTGATTACCCAACGTTCTATTCGAGCGCATGGCTTTGATTTCGGTCCAAACAGAGTTTCAAGTGCCTTATGATCCGTCACCAATTCAAAATGTCGTCCAAATAGATAATAGTGGTCTGAGCGTAGTTCAATTCCGAATCTGTCAAGCTTCGACTAGCATATGCTATAATTCGTGCATCGCTTTGTTGAAATTGCGTTAATACTGCTCCCAAACCAACTGGACTAGCATCAGCTACGACTTGTGTGCGATACTTCACATTATAGTACCCAAGTAGTAAATTGTCGGTCAGATTTCGTTTAAGTGTTTCAAATGCCCATTGTTGTTCTGAGCCCCATTCAAAGCTGACTTCTTTCTTCGTGAGTCGTCGCAACGCTTCACTAACAGTTGCCAGGTTAGGGATAAATTTGCCCACACATTGATAAAATATGTCCATAAAATTCAATTTCCTCCACCCCAAATCTACATTTTTCCTTGTTTAATGTTATGTTGTATTCCCGTATGCGATCTAATACTTTGCGTAATCGTACATCATGAATCTCTTTAGTTGGTGCGTAAACCACGATATCATCAATATAACTTATAACACCTTCGCACCCAATTAGTATTTGCTCCATCAGCTTTTGGAAAATCTCAGGTGCACACGTTATTCCAAACATCAGGCGAGTGTACCGAAAAAGTCCCTTCCGCGTCATAAAAGTGGTAATTTCTCTTGAGTCAGGTGAAATTTCAACCTACAAACAACATATAATAAATCTATCACTATGCACTATCACAATGTTTTTGGCCTTCAAATCCAGCCATGACAGCTTGTCAATAACATTGTATCGGACACCCGAGTCCACGACTAACTCGATTTCAATACCACCAATAGTACACCAGATCTTGTTACCTTTATCATTTGAGTCAATGGAGAAAATGTCTGCATTTTCCTTTTCATTTGAGTCGATACAAAAAATGTCATCATACTCGTCTTCAATATTTTTACAACCAAGCTTGGAATCCGTGTCAACCATTTGTACGTTTTCTCGCTTGAGTTTGTTGTTTGCTTGCTCAATATCCGGCTTACTGTTCCTTCGCTTACCAGTGAAACTATTCTGACTGGCAGATTCACGACGAAAACAGCACCTTGAGAAATGATCCTTTAGACCACACGTGTGACACGTCTTTCCTTTAGCTGGACAACCGGCATCCGATGCTTTGTGACCTTTCGATCCACACCGGCCACATATATGGAATAACTGAAGCTTTTGTTCGGATTTAGTCTCCGATAGCCTGTAAACTTCGGTCTCGCATCAACCTTGCAAACGCTTTCTCCTTTTTGCTGGTCTGCCATTATTGAACTGACATTATCGACAATTGCCTCTTTTCCAAACATTTTCTGTTGCTGTGCCACCGCTTCAAAAATCCGTGCCATTTTAACGATTTGTTCCAACTTCTCGTCACGATCAGCTTGTTCCCGCAAGCGCATTGTGAACATATCGATTCTTTCACCCTTTGTTTGCTTCATTTGTCGGAAAATGTGTCTTTCGTATGAAATGTTTTGTTTTGGCTCGAATTCTTCTTTCTATTCAAAGACATAACCAGAAGCCAATGGCCCTCTGCGTTCGTTTGTAATTTTAACTTCTGGCAGCGAATAATAAACTGTTTGCACCTTCTCGCCACCATAATGCAACATCCAATTCAATTTCTTTGTGCCGTTTTCCATCCAGTTTGCTTGAGCAAAAATTTCAAAACCACGCAACCATTTTCTCCATTCACTGCCGCAATTTCCATCTTCCTTGAAATCAAACGTTGGTGGTCCATCTGTCAAACGTGTTCGTAGCATTTCTGAAATTTAACATTAAATCATTAGCCAATATTTCAGAAACCCAATACGTACTAATTCGTTTTGTGCAACATTTCAAAACAAAATGGCTGATATCTGATTTAACTTATATGACATGCAAGCCCAGTCACCGCCGAAACAAAAATACAGACAACAACCAAAACAAACAAAAAAAAACATCCATTTAGAAAATTCCAGACACTAATCGCATGGCCGTCAACTTTATTCACCGACCAAACACAGGTGCTCTCTTTTCCACTCACACATTTTCATTTTCCTTTTTTTTCTAGAACAACGCTCCAACATTCGAGCAGACAACTTCTTTCTTTTTTTTGTCTGTCCAAAACCCTTGAACCAGACTTTTCAATGCTCCATCTTTCGAGCCGACAACATCTTTTTCCTGCTGCAAAATAATTGCAACAGCGAATATTTTCAATGCTCCATCATTTGAGCTTACAACATCTTTCTCCTGTTCCAAACACATTGTTGAACCAGCGAGTTTTTTTCAATGCTCCATCTTTTGAGCTATCTATTCATTGTTAATAAATCAGATATCAACGAATTTAACTAATTTGCGCTCAAAATTAAGCCGCATTAGATTTTATGTACTTACTTTTTGTTAGTATCTCCTATAGTGGGTGCGTCTGCTCCTCGTCGCCAAATGTAGTATCCTTTGTTTAAATAAAAATGCGTCTGCTCATCACCGTAGTAGTGTACAAATTAAAATTATCTTTATTTGTTTCTTTCGTTTCTGACATTTCACAAGTGCTGCCAGGTACTACATTTCTGGCATTTAAACAGCACTGCCAGATACTACAGTGTGCTACCACCAGCCTTCAAAATAACTTCAAAAATTCTATATTTTAAGGATTTATAAAGAGATTCTAAGTAGACCAAAGAAATCTCACTCCAGGCCAATTTGATACCATGAATTAGCCCTTCCTTGCCATCGTATTGCTTTCCTCCTTGTAAGCTAGCCCCACACATTTTCAATTATGTTAAGGTCCGAGGAATATGGTGGCGAAGGCAGCAAGTGGAAGTTTTGGTTCACTAGAAGGGATTTTACCTCTCGGGCTTTGTGTATGGGAGCGTTTTCATGTTGAAAAATCCATGAAATTGGCCCAAAGAGCTCGCTTATATTGGGGAACACTGATTCTAGCAAGGCCTTGTATGTTTCCTAGTCATTTGGTATGTTGGGCTACCAAGTCTACAGCGCCATACAGTAAAATTGAGCTTCAGACGATAACGCCTTCTTCTTTGCTATGGTGACGGTTTAAAAATTACTACTCTCTCCTCAGGTGATGGAAATAATAATTATAACCATCTGGCCCATCTAGGTTAAATTTTTCGTTGGAAAAAAATAACCTCCCGCGAATTATTTGCGGTCATTCCATTTTGCACATCTCAGCTCATGTGATCTTTCTCCTTCTTGCGTCATAAATTGGTGGTTTATTCCTAAGGCTTACGCACTTTAAGTGTTTAGCATGGCGTATTGTGCATTTAACAGTGGATAAGTTGGCCTTAACATTAGCTTTCTCAATAGTTTTAACTGCCGATAAAGCTCAATTTGACGCTATTCTAAGGACATTTCGCGTTTCGCGAAGTCTTAAGGCAGAGGAAGTGTTTTTTTTTATAATTTTTAAATAATTGCTGACAAAATGATCACTTCGATTTTTTTTTCAGGCTATAGCAAAGCATTAAATACCTTTAGAGCAATAAACATCTTTGCTTGTCCTTTCCTCCACTGTCAAACATTTTTCGTTGCCCATTTCTGTTAACACTCAATCAAGAACAATTAATTTATAAATTGTACCATTTTTCCGAAAGAAAAATGTATGTTCTTGACTTAATTAACAATTTTGTCATGAAAGTTCCGTGAGCTAAATCTCTCCTATAACCAAATTTTATATTTTGGTGTTAACAAAATGGTCCTTCATTTACCATAGTTGTTTTTTTTTTTTCTAATCCATCATGTAACGGGAGAAATATCAATTTTGCTTCTCGAAAATGCCTGCTTCTAACCTTATGACCGGCAGTGTATAATACAATAGTACTTATAATATATCATTACATCTCCCCTTTAAGTTACAACTTAATTAATATTTATTGCATTTATTCGTTTAAATTCAGGCATTTAGTAATTGCAATTTTATACAATACAATGAAAATTAATAGTTACTCAAATGTCAATTTTTAACATTATATATAGATACATATTTAATCAACAAAAAATCATGTACCTACTATTTTTTATATGTAAACAGTATTATTATAACATTATTTAAGTAAAACGAATGATTTAAGATATCTACTAAATATAATTCAATTTATAACAAAAGTTATGATACTAATTTGTGTTTCCTTTTATAATTAAAAGGAAATAATTAATAATATTGATGTTATGCAAGTAAGATACATGATTTATAATACTAGATATAATAGAAAGTATAACAGAAGATGTTTTTATATTTGTGTTTTGTTTTAAAGTTAAAAGGAAACAAAATATCTTATTCCAATTTTCATTTTGTAACAATAATTAAGAGACAAACTAAATACAAAGTAATTACAAAATTAAAAGCACCTACACTACATACATAAAAGCTATCAAATGCCAAATAAACTGTACAAAGTTAGTGTCTGTTTCTTAAGAAAAGGGAATTTCGGCGCAAGACTCTACCACTCTGCAATGTTACCCAATACGATCTTGGTGATTTGTGCTTTTCTTTTATTACACCGGGTATGCAATGCTTCCCTTCCTGCATCTAAACTTTCTGCCCTACACGGAAATCTGATTTTAATTTTGCATTGCGATCATGATTTGCTTCTTTTGTTATTATATTGCAATTCCGGCATTATAATATATTTATAAATTTTAGTAGTTTTGTATAAACTATCAGATCCAGGAACCAGAGTGCGAGTTTGTCTACCCATTAGTATTTGAGTTGGTTCTAAGTTAGAATTTTGTATGGGAGTGTTTCTGTAGGCAAGCCAGAGGCTACTTTTGGATTCATTTGATTTTCGAACTAAGTTTTTTGCTATTTGAACACATTTTTCACTGAATCCATTTGATTTTGGATATTTTAGACTACTTGTTATAATTTCTAAGTAGGTACATTTTTTTAGAAAATTCCATAAATTCAAAAGAATTGAACGGCATGTTATCGGCAACGATTTGCTAGGTAGGTATTCCATAAATAGAAAAGACTACCTCTAACTTTTCAATGATTGTTTTCGCAGTAAATATTCTATTATCAAAAAATATTAACCCATCATCTAAAAAAAAATTTTCTTTAAAATTCCAAAAATACTTTAACTTTTCCGGAAGTTTACTTTTATTGACAGGGCATCCGTTATGCAAAATAATTTTTAAGTCTTTTAAAACATCGTCCTCGTCTGTTCTTTGTTTGTATAATTCTGTTTTGTATGTGCTAATATTAATACTGTGAATAACCTCGTTTAGGCCATTAATTTCGTTTTTATTAAAACTAGGAGAACTGGGGTTACGTAACAAAAAATCAGAGAGAACCATTTGCTTTCCCGGCAAGTATTCAAAGTTTAAATTATATTTTTCTAGTTTAAGCTTCATTCGCTAAAGCCTTGCTGACGGGATTTTAGAGTATTCTTTTTTTATTATACCCAAAGGGGCTTATGATCGGTTACTATATTTATTTTTTTGCCGAATATTAAGAAATGCCATTTAATGCATGCAAACACGACAGCGAAAAACTCTCTTTCGATATTTGCATACTGCTTCTCCGTATCGGTAAGACTACAAGAAGCGAAAGAGACTGGTCTACCATTCTGAAGAAGACATGCACCAAGTCCATTTAGAGAGGCATCGGCCTGTATGGTTATCATCTCATTTGGGTCAAATGGTTTTAGAATTGGTGCATTTATAATACTGTCTTTTACTAACGATACCCCATTGAAAACAAATATCATTTTTTAAATTCAGATAAATTGGGTATGTACTCCCTTACATAATTAATAAACCCTAACAGTTTTTGCAAATCATATTTGCATTTCGGAGGTTTCAGTTCTTGAATCGTTCGGACTCTCTCATCATCAAGTGCGATACCATCCTCACTAAATAGATTACCTAAAAACCTTACCACCTTTTGCTTATATTGTACTTTTTCTAAATTGAAGGTTATGTTTCTTTCTAAAGCTCTATTTAACACTAATTTGACTATCTGATCATGCTCTTCAATGCTGTCTGTTGCTATGGCTATATCATCGATATAAATGCTTAAATTAGGGATACCTGCAAAGTTCTTTTCGTTGATTTTTTGAAAAATCTCTGGAGCCGTCTTGAGACCAAATGGAAGTTTCATATATATATATAGGAGTACTAAATGTACATACATTTTTAGATTCTTCATCTAGTTCAATATGGAAAAACCCATCTTTTATATCAAAAACTGAAACAAATTTTTTGTTTGCAAATTGAGCTTTAATTTGATCAAATGATGGAATCTCGTGAAAATGTTCTTTAATTGACATGTTCAAGTACTTTGGATCCAAACATATTCTAAGCTTATTTGGTTTTTCCACAATGACAATGTTTGATACGCATTCACTTAATCCCTCACAGCGCTCTATGATACCCATTTGACATAATCTTTCTAATTCTTTTTTTAGCGGATCTTTTAATGACAGAGTAATACGCGTGGCTGGTTTGCTACAGGTGTTGCATTTCTTTTAACATCAATATGACCATTTTTGTAACAACAACCTAGACCAGAAAATACTTTTTCATATTTTCCAGTAGTTCCGACTTCGAACTTACATATATTGTTTAACCCTCTGTGGTCACACCTCGTTCCTGAAACTTAAATGTCACACGGGTGCAAATTGGGATCCCGTACATTTGGCATCTTATAACTGCTATTCATTTTAATTTATTTTTATTAAAAACCAGTGTTTTTTATGGGAAATTTTCTCAGGAATCCAATGGTGCAAGGCAGAATATTCTAAAAATGTATTATCTTATACAAAAAATGCGATTTATGATTTTTTTTTTGAAAAATCGCGTTTTACGAATATAAGCATAAAAAAATATATATATATATATATAGGGTTTTGAAATTTGGTATATTTGCAGTTTAATAGTTTTAGAAAGAAATGCGAAAAAGGTTTTTTTGATTAGGGTAATTTTACTACTTTTCCCGGGTGCATGAAATATGCATATTTTTAAAAAGTAAAAAACAGGCTTATTTATAATCAAATGTGTTTATTGAATGGTAGGTAGGTAGGTAGAAATGGCTGTCCTGCTTCGCGCAGGACACAATTAGCGCTGAGTGCGCCGTTTTGATACCATACCTCGTGAGATTCTGAATGGGTTTGAAAATGGGCTATGGATGGTGCACGTTCCGCGTGCAGTCCATTTAGTGAGGGAGAAATAAGGGGGGAGGGGGTTAAAGCCACTTTGTGCTATTTAGGTGTGAGATCAAATCTTTGATCTTGAATTCTGCGAGTTCCTCAATACCGTTGAAGAATTTCTTACCCAAGTGGAGTGCTCTTTTCCTGGCCAGGGCCGGACAGTGGCATAGAAAGTGTGGGACTGTTTCTTTTTCATCCCGGTTCTCACAGCTACGGCAGAAAGAGTTATGTGGTATACCCAATTTTGCCGCATGCTCCCCTACAGGCCAATGTCCTGTGCAAGTAGCGACAATCCTGGCTATGTCATGCCTTGGTTTGAAAATTAAATTGATTGATTTTGGTTTGTTATAGGCGGGCCAGATTTTCCTGGATATAACGCAACTCGTTAAACTACTCCACCTATGATTTGCTTCTGATGTGTATTTGGTCAGGATATTACCCTTCACAACTCCAAGAGGAGCATATACTCTCACTGCCAGAGAGTTGTGAAGGGCTGATCCTTGCCTATTGAATAAAATTTTGTAAAAAAAAAAGTACAAAACATGTAGGAACATCAATATTTTTTTTTGTATAATAGGTATTAATTTATTCGACGGTATCTATACAACTTATGCATATACCTGCCCGGTGTTCATCGCAAACGCGACGATGACAAACTGCGCATTTGGCACGAGTCTGCGTAGTTTGCGGCCCTGTGCACAAGCCACACTTCGCTTGAGTTTTCTCCCTCACAATGCTGACATTTGTGATGATTCTCTCGTCGATTTTCAAAATTTTGTTAATTTTTTTTTCGCAGCTCTGATCGCAAACTTCGTGACTCTAAACGCTTGCACAACAAGTTTTCCACTAAGGCAAATCCTAAATCTTTTAAAAATTGATGTCTAGTTAATCTCTCATTTAGAGCATTTGAAATATACAAAATATAGGCATTAATGCCAGCTTGGTCGATCATGTTTGTAAAAAATTTGAAAGGCCAGCGTCTTGTACCACGACCTGCCGAGTAAGCGTGGCATTTTTGGTCAAACATGTCAGTTCCACCTTTATTTTTCATATAATCCAAAACAATACATGGCTTATTTTTTATTGGATCTATTTCCGCTTTATGGTGTACAGAAGACAAAAGCAAAACTACTTTTTTTTTTTTAGAGTGTACGACAGTAGCGTCAAATCACGAGTAAAAACAAATCGCGAAGAACCGATTTCAGCTTTTGATTTTAAAAATTTGTTTTATTAAAAAATAATAATATACTTACGTAATACTAAGTGAAACGTTATTTTTCGATGCGAAAAGTAAAAAAAAAAATTGTTTTATTAATTCAAAACATGTGCACTGACGGAACTTTACGACACTAAAGTCACACGGGTGCAAATTTGGCCTATGTGCACTTTTGCAACCTTACAGTGCCAAGCCCTTCAAGCGACTGACGCCGCACTACTTACCCGTTGGTAGCCCTATAATAGGACATAATTACCATTTGGAGAGACCCTTTTTAATTGATCAACGAACGAATCGAAAAATGGCTATTGGCAGTATTTACATTAAAACTTCTATTAAAAACACCAAGAAATTGACTCGAAAAAAAAATTATGAAAAAAGACAGCAGACAGCAGATCCACTTCAAGGAACCTAAACCGCTTTCGTCTAAGATTATGGTGATAGAGTTTTCGTCTGAAGAAGAACCAGAGCTTCAAATTGAAAAAGAGATACCTTCTGAAATGGAGCTATCAACACCATCGGCAGGACTGTCTGAAGGTAAAACTCACAAACAAATTTTAAAATCTTCGATGCCCACTGTCGCTTATACCGTCGATAGATAAGGCATTTCAGATAGGGCTGCAGAAGTAATCGTAACCGCAACGCTTCAAGACATTGGTCTTATCACAAAGGAAAAAGTTGATAATGTTGCAGATCGAAATAAAATGAGGCGAGTTCGCGAGAAGGAAAGCAGTTTTCATTTTTAATAAAAAAATATATTTTATTTAAAATGCAACTTATTACTAGTTTTACAAGTAATGATGTTTATGGTTGCGGGGTTGGAATCGGACTACCCGTTGTGATCGTCGCACTCTCCTCGAAGGTTTGGATAGCGGTAGCTATCAGCGGCGTCGTCGGTTTTAAACCCTTTCATTATCTATTACAGATGACGTTGGCTTGGGTCATAAATTATGCAGTTTACGATGATCCCCATCTTATTTCGGGGTTGGTGTCATTTTTCATCCTGCACTTGTTGACCCGTGTGGTCTCCATGTGTTAACTCTCCCCTTGGTCGGAAGAACATTGTCCCAATCTTTCGCTTAACATCTCCTGTACTCTTGATCTTGAATTTTCTGAAATTTTCCATTTCTTTTGGGACTTGTCGATCATTATCAGGTACATATGTTCGCTTAGTTCGCTTGATTCACTCGCAGTACCTGGTAAATCTTGTAGGCAGAGTAGATTAATATGCAAAAAGATATTTTTATACTTATTCCCCACAATACGGGATGTTCTTTTACATCGGACAAAAATAGTTCTATGTAATCTAAGGTTGTGTACATAAGATTCTCGTTCTGTGAAGCAATGTACTCGAGAATTTGGATTTGGGATGGTTTATTTAACTCAATATGTTCTAATATTTGTTTTTTTTTAGTTAAAATACAATTTTCCATCAATTGATACATTATTTTCAAATTGAACCATTTTGATTCCTGTTAGTTTTATTTCATTGACAATATGATTTCCTGTTAATACAATATTTCCTTCGTTAATAATTTCTATAGGTTCGTTTCTTTCTTTGATTTTTGTACAGTTAGCTTTATGGTTTTAATTAAAGTTCGACTTTAAAAATTATTGGTTTATTATTTTGGCTAAGCACTGCACCTATGGCTGAGTTGCTAGCGTCTGTTGTTAGCTCAAATCTTTCGATAAAATCGGGTTGGTTGAGAGTAACTTGCGCACAGAGTTTGTCTTTCAATAGCTTGAATGCTTTAATGGCTTCCTTATCGAATGGTATTGTTACCTTTTTGCTATTATTTTGGCCATTTCTACCATTCTCTCCTCTAAGATACTTGGTCATGGGTTTGGCAATCATCGCGTAATTTCTTATGAATTTACCAAGCATATTTCGTTGAACATAATTTATGTGAATAGACATAAAATATTAAAAGTAATGTAAACAAAGAATATCGAACAAAGAATCTTCCACAGATACAGAATATCCAAACATAAATATAAAATCAAACTAATGTAAACAAAAAATCGTCAACGATCAAAATTCAAACTAATGTAAACAAAAATCGTCAACGATCAAAAACAATAAAATTGAATCATCATAAAATATGATGATAATGCATGTGTACCAATACACACATATTTGTAGTCTGTAAGAAGAAATTAAGAATACCAAAATGGTATAAATAAGCAGGGTTTTTCCTGACAGTAAGTTCAGTTCCATCTTGACACTCCTACGTATAGCAGAAGATTTCCCCCCACCAGTGGTAAGGGATCCAATGCTCAAATTAATAAATAAAATACTTGTTTAAAATTTTAATCTAGCGTTTTATTTTAAAATCTTTTTAAAAAATCCCGGAGGATTTAAAATACAAAATTCACACGAGTGTTGTATGGAAGGTAATTTGGATTCTCGGTGAAGACACCCTGATATTTTTTTAAGATTAAAGTTAGTTTTGCTTTTGTAGAGATTTCGTTATTTATATTAATAGTCTTTATTAAATTATCGTTAAATATTAAGGGTATTATACCCTGATCATATTCCAACGTCGAGTCCCTGGTATTAATATTTCCATTTACTTTTCTTAATAATTTGATGCCAATAATCGCATCGAACTCCATGAGTTCGTTAAGCTCATAAAATTTATCCCTTAGGTACTTCCAGCCCCGTCGAGAGGGGGTGGGAAGGGGGAAACCCCCCGGGCCCGGGATTTTCTAGGGGCCCGTAAAATTGAAAGCAATGAGAATATACTCTATATTCATCATCAACATACCTATTCCCACTTATTTTTAGTGGCCCGAACATTTAAAATCATTCATGATTTCGCAATCGGGCCTCTGTTTGCATGTTATCTGCCAATCTATCAGTCACAAGCTTGCCGATCTGGGCCCCTGATTATTATTGGCGTACATTTTTATTAGTATATAATGGAAAATTGGGCAACTCTGAACTATTGAAAGAAGGTTATAATAAATTGTTTGGCTTTTCTTATTCAAGTCATGTGGAACAAAACACATTTATTTTGCGATATCTGCGCTTGGAAGAAAATGTGTTCACCATCCAAGAACGGTTTTTGGAATTTGTCGATTGCAACAAAAAAACTGGCACCGCAATAGCTGATTTGATTTGCAAAACATTGGCAAAGAACGAAATCCCTTTAGAAGACTGTTGTGCACAAGGCTATGACAATGGAAGCAATATGAAAAGACAGTATAATGGTGCATAAAGTCATATTTTAAACAAAAATCCAAATGCCGTGTATTCACCATGTGCAGCTCACAGCTCTAGCTTGTGTGGAGTCGATTCAGCGAAATGTTGTACCACCGCAATCACATTTTTTGGAGTTGTTCAAAAGTGTTTAAACTTGTTTAGCAGCAGTGCCCAACGTTGGGAAATTCTTAAAAAAATTGTGCCCGGATCCCTTTACAAACTTTCCGATAGAAGATGGTAAGCTAGAATTGAGGCAGTGAAACCATTTGCAAATCATCTGAAAAACCTTAGAACATCATTAGAAGCCTTAAGTAATATTAATTTAACTGCTGAAGCTCGAAGAGATGTAAATGGCGTTTTAAAATATATGCACAAATTTGAATGCGCCCTGATGTCTTCGATTTGGTGCAAGGTTCTTAGCGCTATAAACGAACGAAGTATCATTCTTCAAGCCAGAAACATGACTATTGACGTTGAAATTCGAAATCTCGACAACTTGATCTCCGAATTGAACATTATTCAAAACGGATGGGATCAAATTTTATCTGAATGCAAAGCAGTTGCTACTGGATTGGGGGATGTTCCAGAATCGTTTCCATCGAACTGAAAAAGGCAATTAGACATTTTGTAGAAAATCGAGGAGCCGGAAAGCAAATTGAAACAGACGCAGAAATAAATTTCAAGAGAAACACCTTTTACGTCACACTTGATTCAATTATATCTCGAATTTCTCGTCGGTTCGATACGATGAAAAATTTGAATGCTACATTTACATTTTTATGGCAGTTTTCAACAATGGACAAAATTGAGATTAAACTCCGCTACAAGGGCTATTTAAAAGTATAACTCGCATGTGTCTCAAGAGTTGAAAGAAGAAATAATTCATCTGAAACACATTTATGAAGCCAATTTTGAAGCAGAACTTCCGCCATTGAGTTTGCTCAATGCTTTTTATTCCCAGAACTTGGAGACGACTTTCCCCAACATTTGTGTTGCTCTCCGTGTGTTTTCCACCATACCTGTAACCGTAGCTAGTACCGAACGTTCATTTAGCGTCCTTGCCAGAACAAAGAATTTTCATCGTTCGTGCTCATCACAAGATCGTCACTTGCTACACTATCCATCGAAGCACCTTTGGCAATAAAATTGAATTTCGATGTAATTATAAGTTGTTTTGCTGCTCAGAAAGCTAGGAAAGCTCGTTTGCAAAAAGAAATATTCCATTGAATGCAAACTATTTCTAATGAAAACATTGTGATAATATTTTAATATAAAGAAAAACAATAAAGAGTATTTAATGTAAACCTTTTAAAATACATAGTTTTTTTTTAAAGAAAATACTTTTACTTCGCTTTATTTTATTTTCATAGTGGGTAATAGATCTTCATGCTTATTTTTTTTTTTTTTAAATAGTTAATCGACCGTATTATCAGTTACTAACATGTCGTTGGCAATATCGAATTGAATATATGATTCTGTTCGGAATCTGATCTACTCGCATGTAGAATTATTTTCTATCCATCTTCCATTTCAACTAAACTGGACGATACCCGTGAGATTGATTTGATGATTAACACTAACATCATAACACGTTAATTCCAACCATTTTCATGCTATTCGTAATTAAAATTAAAACGTACCATATCAGTAGGCATGAACTTTGAAAAAAATGGTAAATATGGGGGGGCCCGAGATTTTTCCGTCCCGGGCCCGGAATTCCTCTCGACGGCCCTGGGTACTTCCAAGATATGTATGTCTTGATAAGTATGGATGATGGTGGTTCCGTGGACGCTATTTACTCGCGATGGAGTTTCAAGCTCCATACTTGGGAACAGACCTGGTTTTACATAATTATGAGTTGCTCCTGTATCTATCAAAATATAAAATATGCGCCCGACCTACCATCCGTTCTTTTTATATATGGTAAGTCGTGCCTTATTCTAAAAAATTACCGCTCTCCTTCAGTTTAATCTGATGGAAACCGCTCTGCCAATCGAGAGTGGTGAAATATCTAGCTTTGCTTAGATTAACTAGGATAACGGATGTTTCCGCCATCGGGTACTTTTCAATTTTGGTGAAAGAGTTAAGCTTTTTCTAGTCTATGACTAGTCTATGTTTCTTCGTACCATCTTCATTAAAACCCTTTTTGTCTACAAACCATACAGGAGAGTTGTATGTGCTTCTACTAGGTTGTATTATTTTATTTTCGAGTACGTTCTCTATTTCTTTGTTAACGAAATTTGCCACTGATTATGGATATGGATTACCTTTGGTCTAAATAGCTGTGTCAATAGTAGTATCTATGCTACATTGCACACGAGTGTTGTGTGGAAGGTAATTTGGATTCTCGGTGAAGACACCCTGATATTTTTTTAAGATTAAAGTTAGTTTTGCTTTTGTAGAGATTTCGTTATTTATATTAATAGTCTTTATTAAATTATCGTTAAATATTAAGGGTATCATGCCCTGATCATATTCCAACGTCGAGTCCCTGATATTAATATTTCCATTTACTTTTTTTAATAATTTGATGCCAATAATCGCATCGAAATCCATGAGCTCGTTAAGCTCATAAAATTTATCCCTTAGGTACTTCCAAGATATGTATGTCTTGATAAGTATGGATGATGGTGTTTCCGTGGACGCTATTTACTCGCGATGGAGTTTCAAGCTCCATACTTTTGAACAGACCTGGTTTTACATAATTATGAGTTGCTCCTGTATCTATCAAAATATAAAATATGCGCCCCGACCTACCATCCGTTCTTTTTATATATGGTAAGTCGTGCCTTATTCAAAAAAAATTACCGCTATCATTTAAGTTATTGAGGCGTGGAACTTTATTTGTAGCAATCTGATCGTTTATTGTTCGCTCTCTCTTGAACGGGTTGTATTTGTAAGTGTCATTAGACCATCGTGGTCTATTATTACTAAAGTTATGAGTCGTAGCTTGTCTCGAGGGCACTAAATTCCCACTCGATGTGTCTATCCTCTCGGGTCGGTTATAACCGTTACCAGAATTGCTAAAATGGCGATTCTGTTGGAATGGTTTAGTCCGTTGTTGGAAGGGTTCCGTAAACCGTATATTTTGGTGGGGCAAGTCATTGTGGTTCGTTGCTCTAATTTGGTGGAATGGCCTGGTTGTCGGCTGGTCGGACAATGGATTCGGTCCATGTTGTTGAGCCTGACGTCGATCGTTACTGTGACCTATGTTTCTAATCCTTGTCTGATTAGACTCTATTTTCTGTGCTCTCGCTTGAGCATTAGGTAAATCCCCAGGGTTAAGAGAGAACACTATATTACTTGTGGGCTGGTTAAGCCCAGTAACAAACACTCGAAGCGCGTTTTTTCTTGCCCTTTCGGTAAGGCATTCTGTTACTGTTTCTGTTTTACCATTCTCTCCTCTAAGATACTTGGTCATGGGTTTGGCAATCATCGCGTAATTTCTTATGAATTTACGGTAATAACCAGCTAACCCCAAGAAAGATCTTAGTTGACGTAAAGTGTGCGGTTGTGGGAATTCCTCTATGCATCGAGTTTTTACTGAGTCCATTTTAATACAATTAAAGGATACGATGTATCCAAGAAATTCTACTTCTTTCATGAAGTATTTAGATTTTATGCTCGATATTCTCATGTTTGCCGTGCTCCAGGCTTTAGTTATTATCTCGATATGTTCGAGATGTTCCTCTTCCGTTGGTGAGTATATGATGACGTCATCGATATAGACGTGGCAAAATTTGCCTATATACTCGCGGAGAATATCATCCATAGTTCTTTGAAAAATGGACGGTGCGTTTTTTAGTCCAAACGGCATTCGAAGGAATTCGTATTTGCCGTTGTTAACGCTAAAAGCCGTTTCTCCCTATCGCTTTCCTTCAGTTTAATCTGATGGAAACCGCTCTGCCAATCGAGAGTGGTGAAATATCTAGCTTTGCTTAGATTCACTAGGATAACGGATGTTTCCGCCATCGGGTACTTTTCAGTTTTGGTGAAAGAGTTAAGCTTTTTATAGTCTATGACTAGTCTATGTTTCTTCGTACCATCTTCATTAAAACCCTTTTTGTCTACAAACCATACAGGAGAGTTGTATGCGCTTCTACTAGGTTGTATTATTTTATTTTCGAGTAAGTTCTCTATTTCTTTGTTACCTTTGGTCTAAATAGCTGTGTCAATAGTAGTATCTATGCTACATTGCACACGAGTGTTGTATGGAAGGTAATTTGGATTCTCGGTGAAGACACCCTGATATTTTTTTAAGATTAAAGTTAGTTTTGCTTTTGTAGAGATTTCGTTATTTATATTAATAGTCTTTATTAAATTATCGTTAAATATTAAGGGTATCATGCCCTGATCATATTCCAACGTCGAGTCCCTGATATTAATATTTCCATTTACTTTTTTTAATAATTTGATGCCAATAATCGCATCGAAATCCATGAGTTCGTTAAGCTCATAAAATTTATCCCTTAGGTACTTCCAAGATATGTATGTCTTGATAAGTATGGATGATGGTGTTTCCGTGGACGCTATTTACTCGCGATGGAGTTTCAAGCTCCATACTTGGGAACAGACCTGGTTTTACATAATTATGAGTTGCTCCTGTATCTATCAAAATATAAAATATGCGCCCCGACCTACCATCCGTTCTTTTTATATATGGTAAGTCGTGCCTTATTTAAAAAAATTATCGCTCTCATTTAAGTTATTGAGGCGTGGAACTTTATTTGTAGCAATCTGATCGCTTATTGTTCGCTCTCTCTTGAACGGGTTGTATTTGTAAGTGTCATTAGACCATCGTGGTCTATTATTACTAAAGTTATGAGTCGTAGCTTGTCTCGAGGGCACTAAATTCCCACTCGATGTGTCCATCCTCTCGGGTCGGTTATAACCGTTACCAGAATTGCTAAAATGGCGATTCTGTTGGAATGGTTTAGTCCGTTGTTGGAAGGGTTCCGTAAACCGTATATTTTGGTGGGGCAAGTCATTGTGGTTCGTTGCTCTATTTTGGTGGAATGGCCTGGTTGTCGGCTGGTCGGACATTGGATTCGGTCCATGTTGTTGAGACTGACGTCGATCGTTACTGTGACCTATGTTTCTAATCCTTGTCTGATTAGACTCTATTTTCTGTGCTCTCGCTAGAGCATTAGGTAAATCCCCAGGGTTAAGAGAGAACACTATATTACTTGTGGGCTGGTTAAGCCCAGTAACAAACACTCGAAGCGCGTTTTGTCTTGCCCTTTCGGTAAAGCATTCTGTTTTCGCAGTTCTAGGACCATAACTCATTATCGTCTTGTTCGTTATAAGCGTTAGTACCTTCGTTACATCGTCATAAAATTTCTGCAAGGTTTTCCTATCTCTCATATGGCTTAATTCCGTTTCAAGCATATGGACAGGCCTTTTGACACTAAATGGTAAATCTAACCGACCTAAAATAGGGTCTATATTTAATGGTGTTCCGTGACTTGTGAGAACATCGTTCGGTTTCCCTATTATTTATTTTTTTATTTATTTGCAGTATTAAGTGTAATTTAAAATTACAAATAATATATATTATGAAAGCATTAACAACAAAGCCATCAGCCTTCTTAAGTATACATATTAGGTTATAATACAATAATTTTAGTATCTACTTGAATTAATTTGAACTATTAAATATTTCTTAAATTTTGTTCAATAAATTGGATTTTTTTAGAAATTCTATTATGGTAGCGCAGTTAATTTCGTTGGGTTGTTTTATTAGGTCTGTACAATTGATCCTGTGGTTAGGTGTTTGGAAGTTGGGACAAAAGTTTAACAGATGTTCAACTGTCATTTTGTTTGTGTGGTTGCAGAATAAGCAGGAATTGTTGGTTGCGTTTTTGTCAAGTAGGTTTTTATGTGTGAGGTTTGTATGGCTAAAGGCCCAACTATAATAGGCATAAGCAAACATAAGCTTATGTCAAAAACTCAACGAAAATTCACTTAAGTTTGTGAAATTACTGCGGATAGCCATAATGCAATTTTGCTCACGTATCTACATGTCAAAATAATATTCGCAAAACACTCTATATGAAGATATAAATCCTTCGTACGTATCACCCTCCAAAACCCATTTGTTTATGTACATGGTTGTATTTGTAATGTAAAAGAATTCAACAAGAAAAATTGACGTTTTTCCACGCATACATAGAAATAACTAATGAGTTTTTTGGTGAAATTTCATAAATTAGAGGAGAATTGACACGCACACTATGAATAAGTTTATGAGGCTGATTTCCGGTTATGATAAACATTCTGAGAGAAATTATCTGCAGTGGAGTTGGCCTGTGTGTATTTGATCAAAACTGTTAGATTTACTTATGCGGCGAGCGACTGGGATCGCTCTTGCTTAAGTTTGCTTAAGTTAACGAAACTGAGAAAAATTGAACGAAACGGAGCTAGACTCCATTATGTTCACTCGTATTGAGATTCTTTGTATTCGCACGTTTACTTATGCGCGCATATGCTAGCTTATGCCTATTATAGTTGGGCCTTAAGGCTTAGCCATATGATTGCTCTTGTCTCGTGCCGAGTAAAGGCCCAACTATAATAGACTTAACCGAAAGTAAGCTAATGTCAAAACTGAACGAAAAGTTATCAGAAGTTATCGTCAAAACAAAAAGTAACCATAATGGATTCAAGTAACTTAAGCAAATTCAATTCAAATTTGACATTTGCTTAAGCTCGAGCCATTTGAATGGCTCTTGCGTAATTGCGCGAAAGTTAGCGAAATTTAACGAAACTGAGCAGAACGTCTATTATGGTTAGTGACATATAAGGCTGCGTATTGGTTCGTTTCCTTAAGCTGGCTTAAGCTCGGTTAAGTCTATTGTAGTTGGGCCTTAAAGGTTTCTGGTATGTGAACTGGAATACGAAAAGGATTAATAGAATTCGTATAATAGTTATTAATGTTTTTGTAATTGCTTAAATATTTTTCCATTTCCAATTTTTTGATTTTGTTTAAGAAGTCGTATGGATTGACAACATTTGATGAGATTAGTGGTGAGTTGGTAGTTAACTTTGCAGCAGTATCTGCTGCTTCGTTACCTTTGATATTAACATGCCCAGGAATCCAAGCTAGTTTAATTTTAGAACTAAATTGCCAAAGTTTATTACGTATTCTGACGATTGGAGTGAGGTTGCAGTTGATGTTGAGTACTGCGTTTAGAGATGAGAGGCTGTCAGAGAAAATGCAAAATTTGCCTTTCCTTTTTTCTGCGTATTCTATAGCTCCTATAATAGCTGCTCATTCGGCAGTAAAGATGTTGCTAAATTCGTGAAGGCTACTTGTTTGTACAGTATTGTAGTTTGAATCAACTACCGCATATGCAATTTTGTTACTATTAACTGAGACGTCGGTATAAAGGAATTTATATTGTTGTTTAGATAGGTTGTTGTACATTTCATTAAGCAATTGCCTGAAATTGATAGGATCAAGATTCGTTTTTTTAAAAGCTGCGAGTTGAGTATCAACACTGCTTTCCTTAATGTCCAAGGGGGAAACACACCTGGTTTTGTTTTTATAAGTCTAAGTGCAATATCCAGATCGTTTGCAATTTGAATTATTCTATAGATAACGTGTTCACATTTGGGTTTGGTTTTACATTTCATTGAAAGTGAAAGATTCTTTTGTGTAGGTGATCCATATGAAATCAGGAATTTCAGTATTAATTTGGCAGTAAGAAGGTCTCTTCGTTCTCCAAGTGAAAGGAATCCAACTTCGGCTAGAAGATTGGGGATAGGTGTTGTAGGGAAGGCGCCTAGGGCAATTCTGAGTGCTGAATGATATGGAGCTTTGAGTTTACAGAACTGAGTTTTGGGCAGTTTCCGAAAATAGGGAGCCCGTAATCGATTTTTGCTAAAATAATCGCACGTACAACATTCAAAATTGAGCTGGAATGAACCCTGCTTTTTTTGTTACAAAAGTATTTTATTATATTTAAACGTGATATGAGAGCTTTATTTAATTGTTCAATATGCGAAGACCAGCGATAAGTTTTGTTAATGGTAACGTCAAGAATTTTTAATGCATTGACGCTGTTTAGCGTGTAGTTACCGAGATCTAACGAAAAGTCTTTATAGCTGGTTTTACGGCAAATATGGAGTTGGTGGCTTTTTTCCGTTGAGATTTTAGCACCCGATATCTCAGCCCATTCTGTTATTTTGTCTAAAATTCTAATAAGTGTTTCTTGTGTCAAGTTTCTGTTGGTTACTTTTGTAATGATGATGAGATCATCAGCATAAATTCCATGTTCTAAATTTTTTTTGCTGTTGATTATCGTACTGACTGTGTTAAATGCAGTTATGAACAGTATTGCCCATAATGGAGATCCTCGTGGGATTCCATTATCAAGTGCCCAAAGTTTTGAGTACTCATTATTAACCTTGGTGCAGAATTTACGATTTATTAAGAAGTGATTGATGATTCTTATAATTCTTGGACCAAGCTGCCATTCTTTCAATTGTTTAAGTATAGTGTGTGTACCAATTCTTTCAAACGCTCTTTCAAAGTCCAAGGAAATAATAGAACCGTGATTACGAAACGGTGATTGGAAACGGTATAGTCTATGTGCAATAAGGCATCCAATGTACATTTGTTAGGTCTAAAACTTACTTGTGCTTTGTTTATTGGGTTGTTTTGTTCTATGTACCACAGTAGTCTCTTTGCTAATATTTTTTTCAAAAACTTTGCTGAGGCAAGGTAGCAAAGATATAGGACGGTAACTATCTAATTTTTAAATAATTTTTAAAATACTGTTAACTGGAAGGATTTATTGGAAGGCAAGTCTCTAGATGATATGTTTACAAGTTTAAAAAGTATTGTTAATGAAGGCATTGCACGATTTGTTCCTACCTTAACTTAGAAAAAGTCGTTTAAGCTTCCATGGTTTAACAAAAGGATACAAAATTTAGAGAATGCTAAAAATAAGGCATTTAAGCGTTATAAAGTTACAAATTTTCCGGAAGATCGTGCAGTATTTTTTCAGTTAAGAAAAGAATTTGATTTTCTCAACAAGTTTTTGTATAGATATTATATTATAAATACTGAATCAAATATAAAACATAATTCGAAATTTGTTTGGACATTTTTGAATTCTAAAAGGAATTGTTAATCTTTTCCTCAATGTATGGAATACGAGGAACTTACATCCAATGATATTCAGTCCTCATGTGACCTATTTGCTCGATTCTTTCAGACTTCTTACAATTGTGATATTTTAACAAATATCAGCAGCTTGTATCCTGATATAACTGCTTTGATTGATTTTAAACTACAGAGTTTTTCAGAACAGGATGTTCTGGATAGCTTAAAAGAAATTAATGTGTCAAAAAAACCTGGCTTTGATATGATTCCTCCTATTCTTTTGTCAAAATGTTCGCATTCACTTTGTAATGTTTTAACCCTTATTTTTAATAAATCTTTACAAACTGGTGTTCTTCTTAATGAATGGAAAATATCTTATATAGATCCCATTTATAAGAGTGGTCTTAAGCATTTAGTGAAGAACTATAGACCAATATCAAAACTTTCAGTTATTCCCGAACTTTTTGAAAAAATGGTCACCCAAAGACTTTATTTTGCTGTCAAGAATTTCTTGTCTCAAAAACAACATGGTTTTGTAAAGGGTAGATCAACGTGTACTAATTTAAGTCTATTTGCAAATTATTGTTATAATCATGTTGAAAAGGGTAGACAAATTGATGTCCTGTATACTAATTTTGTCACGCCGATATGATGTGAAAGTATTCAAAGCAACATCTTCACTTGAAGATTGCTTATTAATGCAGTTGGATATAAACAATTTTCTTAAATGGTGCGACTACAATCATCTTCAGCTGAATTACTCGAAGTGTAAAATTTTTAGTGTATCTAAGTCTTCATCCCTTATTGACTTTGAATATAAATTCTATGATGTTAGTCTTCTGAGGGTAATTGAAGTAAATGATCTTGGGGTGATTTTTGATTCAACGATTGACTTTAGATCTCATGTTGATTACATTGTATCTAAAGGTAATTCACTCTTAGGTTTCCTGAAGCGGAACTCCAAAGATTTTAAGGATGCCTATACTTTGAAGACCTTATTTATGTCTATAGTTCTACCTGTTTTAGAATATTGTTGTATCGTCTGGTCTCCTTTTTATGAAAATAATATTTTGAGAATCGAAAGAGTTCAGAAAAGATTCACTCTTTATGCACTTCGAAAACTTAACTGGGTTGGATCTTTACCAGATTATAAATCAAGGTGCGCTCTTATTGCCTTAAAAACGCTTAAATGTCGGAGACAAGTCCAAAGTGTTTTGTTCATTAAAGATATTATTGATAACAGAATAACTTCTATTGAGTTGCTTTCATTAATTCCATTCCATGTTCCATCACGAGTTTTTCGCAACTTAAATGAATTATTTTATCCTCCTCTTCATAGAACTAATTATGGCCTAAATGAACCAATAACGCGTTCTCTGTATCTAATATGTAATATTAATATAATATTAATATTATATGTATCTAATTATATAATATCTATATTTAATATGGTTTATAATGAAATTGAGCTTTGTATGAATAGAGATTGTTTTAAGAAAAAAATTCTTGAAATATGTACCTAATTGATTAATTAATTAATTAAATTTAATCTAAAATTCCTTGTAAATATGTATATATGTATCTTATTAGCTTTATTATTTTATTATAGTTGCCGTTTTCCACTGGTTTGGATGTATACAGCATGAAAATATATTGTTGTATAGATTGCAAAGGCGTGATTTGGCTGTTTTCGATAGATGAGAGAACATGGGGTACGATATACGGTCATATGATGGGGTTGAACCTTTTAAGCTTTTTAGGGAGAAGTCGTACTCTGATATGGTAATGGTACTGGATGGCGATGGTAGATTTTGAATACTAGTTTCTAGTTTATGTTTATTATCTAGGAATCGGGGATGATAATTCAAATCTTTTGAATAATTTGACCAAAACTGGTCAAAAAGTTCCGACATTGTTTTTGAGTCTGAAACTGGTCCTGTTGCTGTATCAATTACATTAATAGTTTTACCAGAAAAAGGGCTTGAGATTTGTCTTATGTTGTTCCAAATTTTTTGAGTTGATGTAGATGGGTTGATATTCTGTGAAAGATTTTCATAAGCTTTGATTTTTGCGTTTTTGCACATAAACTTGAAGCGAGCGCGTAGTTTCTTATAATTTATAAGATTTAAATCGGTGGGAAATCGTTGCAGTATATGAAAATCTGTTTGTTTTTGCGAAGAACTTTCAGTTCATTATTCCACCAGAAGAAGTTCTTTTTATTGCTTGCTTTAGACTGAGAAATAGCAATGTTCGCTCCGAAAAGCATTACTTTATGAAAATTTGCTGCTTCTTTATTGATGTTATTACTGCAAGTTCTGATTTGTAGTTGCTTGTCCACTACATTTTGGTATGTGTTCCAATTAGCATATTTAAATTTAAATTTTGGTGTGAGCTTGGAGTTTTCAGTGAGATGTAAGTTGTTAATTTCAGTTATAATTGGGAAATGATCACTGATATAAGTGTCTTCTAATGTGTACCAATTACAAAAGGATGCAAGGTATGAGGTACATAAGGTTAGGTCGATATGTGTTAGTGTTCCGTGTGTTGATAAATGGGTTGGGGACCGTCGTTTAGAAGGATAGTATTAGAGTTAACTATAAAGCGTTCTATTTCTTTGAAGAACCCCAGAGTGGGTTCCGCGCATCAAAGTCCCTTAAAATGATTGAATCACCGGTATATTTATAAATAGATCAGATAAAATTTGAGATGTCATATTGTCTTTGTCGTGTAAATACGTGTTTATTATAGTTATTTTTTTTTTCGAGTTGTATTTCAGCTGCTACAACTAACAGACTTGTGTTAATGTTAACACAAATGTGTGGGATGTCTTTTTTGATTAACAGAGAAACACCATTTTTTTTAGATGTTATTGTATTATGGTTTTTAAAGTATGCATTAAAAGGTTTGGGACATTGCGGGGTGAATCCGAATGCACAGTGAGTTTCCTGTAATGCAATGATGGTTGGAGCTATATTGTTAATGATTAATTGGAGGTCTGTATAATTATTTTGGTAACCTTGTAAATTCCATTGGAGGATTTTAAGGACCATTATTTGATTTAATGTGTAAAAAAAAACACTCCGTTAAGTCTATTAAAACACTTAAGGAGTGAGGGGATTGTTTTTTGTTTAAGTTTTTTTTGTGTTTTCTTGTGTTTTTAAAGTATTTAGTAGTGTATTAATTTGTTGATTTGGATTGTGAATAGATGTTTGATTGGTTGTGTTTGTTATATTTTTGTTAATCTATTTGTTTATAAGAGTTTCTTTTTCGTTGTGTGCTGATGTAGTGTTTTTATTATTGTTAGATGGTGTTGGTGTTGAGTGGAGAGAAGTTGACGTATTAATTTCGTTAGTGTCCATATTTGAGTCGCTCTGGCTTTTTGTAGATTGGTTTTTGATTTGGAGAGCATGTCTATTTTTTCTTTGTTCAATTATCTTAGAGAGAGATTCTTTCGGTATATTTGCTGTCGACGGTTCGGGGTAAAGGTGGGGATTTTCTATTATGTGTTTACTGTTTATTTGCTTCATGGTACGTAATTTTTTTTCAGTTTTTATTTCTAAAATTTTTGTTCTTAATGTTTGCGGGGCAGTACTTGTTGGTGGCAGAGTGTTCATGCTTACAATTGACACATAGAACCTGTTGGCATGGTTTAGGGTCATGAAAGTTGATGCTACAGATGTCGCATATTTGCTTTTTGATCTACAATGTTTTATTTTGTGTACCCATATCTAAAGCATTTTTTACATTGCATTGGTTTGGGAATATACGGCTCTACCTTTGTTTTAAGAAAACCTATTTGGATCTCAGTGGGGAGTACGTAAAGATTAAAGGAGAGAATGTGTAAAGGTGGCCACAGAACAGACGACGAACATGCTAGCGCAACATGCTCACCTGCGTTCCTCCACAGACGGCGAACATTGTTCGCGAATATTCATTTCGTTTTGAATCTCCGAGGAGGAAACATCATGTGTGATGAAAAAGCGCAAGTCGCTGCCCTTATGATGATTTACCTTTGCGAAAGGAAAAAAAAATCAAGCAAAAAAAGAGAGTGGATGAAAGACTGGCTTTATAAACGGAATATTCGATCGCATGTAAATTTATTAAAAGAGTTGGAGATAAAATTGCCAGAAGTTTTTAAAAATTTTTTGAGGATGGATTCCACAACATATGCAGAACTCCTTTCTAAAATAACGCCGTCTGTACAGAAAAAAACCACAAACAAATCGCATCTTCACCGCGCAAAATTTGGATGAATTCATCAATAAAATCACGGCTTACTGTCACCATTGTTTTTCTTCCGCGATGTGTACTCTACGAAAATCTGAATAAAAATGAAGTTTCGCTCGCGTGATCGCGAACATCGCCACAGACGACGAACATTGAAACCGGCGAACACGATGAAATCGAAATTTTTCGGCAACAGCGAGCCGCTCGCGAACAATAACAACATACTCACCACGAGAGAGAAAAAACTTTTCTCTCTTTTCTCTCTGCTCACCATCTTCTAAAAATGGCGACCACCTTTGAAAAATGGCGGATGTAGTCAGCTGTTCAGAGGTGTTCAAAGAAAATTCAAAATTATGTATGAACAACTTTTTGGTACTCTCATTGTGTTCGTTTGAGAGTAATATCATTCGAATATGAAGTGAAATTAATTACTCTTGTTAGGTGCCAGAACAATGAAGATTTAGAAACAATTCTAAATTACGCATTTAGATAAATATAAGTTAGTTATTTGAAGCCAGTTTTAATCATTAAGTAAGTAAAATAAATTAGGTGGTGCAACAGTCCAATGAGAATTAGGACCTCGAAACATAAAACTCTGAAAGCACTACAACTATTATTTGTATTATTAGCTGCGTTTATGCGTTTAATTTTCGCTCAGACCATTGAAAGATGCAAAAAAACTCAGATTTGTTTAAATTTTCAGAGTTTATCGACTTAATTTTGTCGATGCGAGAGATGCAGGAACATTGAAAACGAGAGTTACAGAATGTAAACATGGAACATTGAAAACATTTTTATATACTCATCTCTTTTTTCCATTCCTATTTTATTTGTGTGTACTCGTTGTTTATTTTCTTTACATTACTCACGACATTTCCAAAATGCTGAAAATAAGTGATTTAAGTAGACACTAAATAAAAAGACCGTCAACTTGTTACTTCTGTTGCCAATTTTCATTGCATAAGATTTGTGAATAGGTGATAAGCTATTCTTCTTGCTTTCCCCTAAGGTAGTGTGTTGCTTTTAAAGGCTTAACTACATAAGCCGAAAAGTACTTTTGTACAAAAGTAAAAATATTTGTATTCTCGCTAGTTCAGTGGTTTTGTGAAAAGAATATACAAATTTGTTCTTCAACCAAAATTTAAGTCTTATGCATCATTTTTATAAGTTTTCCAGTTCTAACTATTTATATCTTATCTTTCAGTTCTAATACTATCGTTCTAACTACAGTTTTTCTGAAAGTGCATTGTGGCTTATTCATAGAGGTTTGCTAAATTTTTTAGGCTATTCATGAATAAATGCAAATCAAAGTTAAGGGCTAAACCTGAATGACTATAAACATAGAAAATGCTGTGTTCAAGTAATTATTACTGCAGCCAAATTTCATAATTGATTTTTTTGGTGTATAAAAAAGCTGAAAAAATAATTCATGACAGATAAATGTTACGTTAACACCAAGTTCCAGAAAATATCGATTGATACCGCAATTGCAGAAGATATGGATATTTTTTAAAAATATTCCCGGTAAACTGTAAAACTTTATTAATTCCGCCTTTTATAATTCAATGTAAAATAATTCAATGCAGTATATTTTAGATAATACAGTAGTTAAGTTATTAGTTAAGGTATTACTATTGAAATAAACATATAAAATAAATAAATTAGGTGGCGCAACAGTCCATGAAGAACCAGGGCCTAGTGACTTACAACTCTCAACTATTCCTGTGTGCGAGTAATGTTGTCAGAGATGGAAGGGACCTACAGTTTATATGCCGAATCCGAACGGCTAATTTGAGAAAGCACTTTTCATGACAAGAATTACTCTTGGAGAATTTGTCAATTCCTCGCAAGAGGCAGTACCCGTGAAAAAAGTTAGGTGGCACAGGCAGGGATCGAACCCAAGACCTCTTGCATGACAGTCCAACGCACTAACCATCACGCTACGGGTAATAATATAAAATACGGAAATAAACATAACATACATTTATTAAAAACATGTACTCGTTCATATATACAAATAAAGTCTAATCTAAAAAGCCTTAACCTTGTTAAACACTTTCTGCACACATCCTTTCTTGTTTTGGTTGTTCCTGCCATCTATCTGTAACTTAGAGAAAAAGAAGAGAAAAACAAATTCACCACGAACTACCGGTATAACTTCTTCCGTTATTTATTGACAAACAAAAATTTTTTGCTAGAATTAATTTGAATTATAGGAGTATTTTTGTAGATATAAAAACGACAAGATGTTAGCAAAATTAAAAAAAAAATTCAAGAGAATTACAAATATTATAATGAGACTTTAAAAAACATAGCCTTCTTGGCTATCAATAAACAAAAATGAGAAATGTCGCATTTCCCGGAAATGATGTTTTTTTGTGTACTCTTCTCCGAGGTGAAAACATGTATGCACCGATACGAATTCAACACGCTATAAAAAATGAGAGTAAGAGGTTTCCAAGAGACCGAGACGAGGAAATTTGGCTCTCTCATTTAGTTTGTTCTCTCTGACCTTACCGTCTATAAATCTAGTTATCTTTTTGCACTCGGTACTTGTTGATCAGAGAGACCCTCTTTAATTTCTTCCTCTGAGAGATTTTTAAGCTCGGGTGAGAAAATCACACCGAGAGAAGTGTTAAGTGAGGGGTGCATTGATACTTCTATTTCGCATAACTTTGACATTCGTTGTTTTTTTAGTAAAAGGTTAAGGCCCAACTATAATAGGCATAAGCAAACATAAGCTTATGTCAAAAACCCAACGAAAATTCACTTAAGTTTGTGAAATTACTGCGGGTAGCCATAATGCAATTTTGCTCACTTATCTACATGTCAAAATAATATTCGCAGCTCTATATGAAGATATAAATTCTTCGTACGTATTACCCTCCAAAACCCATTTGTTTACATTGTTGTATTTGTAATGTGAAAGAATTCAAAGAGAAAAATTGACGTGTTTTCACGCATACATAGAAATAACTAATGAGTTTTTTGGTGAAATTACATAAATTAGAGGAGAATCGACACGCACACTATGAAAAAGTTTATGAGGCTGATTTTCGGTTATGATAATCATTCTGAGATAAATTATCTGCAGTGGAGTTGGGCTGTGTGTATTTGATCAAAACTGTCAGATTTACTTATGCGGCGAGCGACTGGGATCGCTCTTGCTTAAGTTTGCTTAAGTGAACGAAACTGAGAAAAATTGAACGAAACGGAGCTAGACTCCATTATGGTCACTCGTATTAGATTCTTTGTATTCGTACGTTTACTTATGCGCGCATATGCGAGCTTATGTCTATTATAGTTGGGCCTTTAGTTTGTTGTGTATTTTTTGTAAGCATAAGAATATTACCATCGGCCGTAAATTTGGCACTTAGTGGGTCGCTGATAAGACCAGATATAGCTTTTGTGACAAGGAAAATATTAAATTCGTTCAATGGTTTGGCCGAATCTTTATTTTTTATCACTAAGAATTTCGGACATTCTTTTTTGCTCGTGTTTATTACTTGATGTGTCATATTGGGAAAATCTTTATAATTGCCTAAATTTGGTTTTTTCCTTCTTGGGCTAGCCGGATTGGGATCAAGCGATACCCAGTAGTTTTGGCGGGAGCCCCCGCCGGGGTCTTTTGCCATTTCTGGGAGCGCACTTATCAATTAATTTAATAATCTACTTACAGACGGTTAAATTCAGTTAAATAAAGTTGTTCTAAATTAGAGAATTTTGTATTTTTAGTTACTAATGTGAAACTAGTGTGGACTGTACTCAGAGAGAGCTGGTTATAAACTGTCCTATTATTTTATTTCTAACTATGTTCACTACAGACAAATATCTTGCCCCTCCCTTACAGGGTTCATATACCTTAATAGCATTTATTAGCGCTGTTCGCCAAGAAAAATAATTTTCCCCATCGAATTGTGGTAGGCATTTTGCTACCTCCAAACATTCGCCGCCTACTACTACTACTACTACTACTACTACTACTACTACTATCGTTATGTCCTTGTGAGGTTCGATGTCGTCTCTTGTCGTCAACGCCAAAAGTTGTTTGGTTAGTCTATTAACCTCTTCTACTAGTTTTCGGTTGGCGTCAGCCACCAACCTACTCATTACTGTCGATAGTTCTTCTGGTGTCATTGCAATTCTGTTTTTTTTTCCTTTACATATCAATTTTCCATGAATACTCGTATTCACAATTTCTTTTTTCCTTATCAGTTTTTGATGGAAATATTTTTACACTTATTATTTTTGTTTCTTTTTAACTTCAACCACTTCTTACTTATACAATATAATTTTTAATGATGCGAATGGGGTTTTCACCCACTGAATTTAATTCACTTTTAATTTAACAAACTCTTTTTTAACAATTTAACGTGTCAACAAAATGTTTCAAACAAATATTTTTAATACAAAAATATATTTTATTTAAAATGCAACTTATTACTAGTTTTACAAGTATTGATTGTTATGGTTGCGGGGTTGGAATCGGACTACTCGTTGTGATCGTCGTACTCTCCTCGAAGGTTCGGATAGTGGTAGCTATCAGCGGCGTCGTCGTCGGTCATAAACCATTTCATTATCTGTTGCAGATGATTTTGGCTTGGGTCATAAATTATGCAGTTTACGATGATCCCGATCTTATTTCAGGGTTGGTGTCATTTTTCATCCTGAACTTGTCTGCACTTGTTGACCCGTGTGGTCACCATGTGTTAACTTAATATCATCTGCTAAACAAATTAAATATTTTAAATAATTTTTTTATTACAAAAAAAGTCTCAAAACAGCCCCGTCTTTAAATTGAGAACTTGAAGGATAGTTTTCACAAGTACAATTGCATTTTCTACACAACGTTCTTCTGTCAAAATTAAGCTTAAGGTTTAGCTAATGTTTGGAAAAAAATATGAACTAAATCTTAGTTCAAGCTGCGAACTACTCATAATGAAGTAAAATTATTATAAATTTTGATAATAATATGCATTACAGTTGATCAAAATAGAATCCGGACAGATATCTTTTTGCTCCTTAAATCACGAAATGAATTTGATGAAGGTTTGAAAATGGTGTATTTGGGCATTAAACCAAATTTTTTATTATTTACTCTGAATATTTAGCAAAAATTAAATTTTTGTTTATAATTGGCCGTCGAAATTCAATTTAGAAAGAAACGATCGCAAATAAAATATCAAAAAAGAAATCGGACACTTTCTTTTTTTGTTTTTAACGGAACAAAGATATCACTTTTAGGTTAATAAAATGCCGTTACATATGTCAGATGATTATTCGACTTCTTGTATGCGTTATTATAAGAACGGTCAAAATGGTAGCACAACCTGGTTATATCGGGTGATTTTTTAAGAGCTTGAGAACTTTTTTTAAAAAAAAAACGCATAAAATTTGCAAAATCTCATCGATTCTTTATTTGAAACGTTAGATTGGTCCATGACATTTACTTTTTGAAGATAATTTCATTTAAATGTTGACCGCGGCTGCGTCTTAGGTGGTCCATTCGGAAAGTCCAATTTTGGGTAACTTTTTCGAGCATTTCGGCCGGAATAGCCCGAATTTCTTCGGAAATGTTGTCTTCCAAAGCTGGAATAGTTGCTGGCTTATTTGTGTAGACTTTAGACTTGACGTAGCCCCACAAAAAATAGTCTAAAGGCGTCAAATCGCATGATCTTGGTGGCCAACTTACCGGTCCATTCCTTGAGATCAATTGTTCTCCGAAGTTTTCCCTCAAAATGGCCATAGAATCGCGAGCTGTGTGGCAAGTAGCGCAATCTTGTTGAAACCACATGTCAACCAAGTTCAGTTCTTCCATTTTTGGCAACAAAAAGTTTGTTAGCATTGAACGATAGCGATCGCCATTCACCGTAACGTTGCGTCCAACAGCATCTTTGAAAAAATACGGTCCAATGATTCCACCAGCGTACAAACCACACCAAACAGTGCATTTTTCGGGATGCATGGGCAGTTCTTGAACGGCTTCTGGTTGCTCTTCACTCCAAATGCGGCAATTTTGCTTATTTACGTAGCCATTCAACCAGAAATGAGCCTCATCGCTGAACAAAATTTGTCGATAAAAAAGCGCGAAACACATTTCGAACCGAACACTGATTTTGGTAATAAAATTCAATGATTTGCAAGCGTTGCTCGTTAGTAAGTCTATTCATGATGAAATGTCAAAGCATACTGAGCATCTTTCTCTTTGACACTATGTCTGAAATCCCGCGTGATCTGTCAAATACTAATACATGAAAATCCTAACCTAAAAAAAATCACCCATTACAACGATGGAATTGCGAAAATTAGTAAAAAAAAAACATTTTAAAGAAGGTAAATCTGTTCGTGCTATTGCAGAAATTGTTAAAAGAAGTAAGTCTACAGTAGGAGATATCATAAAAAAGTTCAAAACAACAAAATCCGTTGAAAATCTACAAAAATCTGGAAGACCTAAGAAGTTTACTGCAGGCGATGAACGTTGGATAGTAAAACAAGTTCAAAAAAATCCCCAAATGAGTGCACCAAAGCTGACGGCGGAGGTAAAGAAATACTTGCAAAAAGATGTTAACCCTGAAACCGTGAGAATAGTGCTTCGAAAAAGTAATTTTCATGGAAGAGTGGCAAGAAAAAACCATTCATCAACTAGAAAAACCAAATCAAGAGAAAAGAGTTTGTAAGGCGCTATCAAAAGAAGGATTTGTCATTTTGGAATCGTGTTTTGTTCTCTGACGAGAGTAAATTTAATTTATTTCGATCAGATGGACAAACATATGTGTGGAGAAAGCCGAATGAAGAGCTCAAGGAAAAAAACTTCAGACCTACTGTAAAACATGGAGGTGGCTCCCTTTTGGTATGGGGATGTATGTCGGCGGCTGGTCCAGGAAATCTTGTTATTGTGGATGAAATTATGGATCAATACAAATATATTCAAATTTTAAAGGAAAATTTACAACAAAGCACACGAAAATTAGGAATCAGCGAAGAATATTACTTCTACCAAGACAACGACCGAAAACACAAGGCTTTAAATACTCGGTTATGGCTGTTGTATAACTGAAAACATTTGATTGAACCTTCCCCACAATCACCAGACCTGAATGTTATTGAACATTTATGGAGCTTCTTAGACAATCAGCTTAAAAACTACAATTGTACTAAAAAGAAGGACTTGGAAAATGCATTAAGAATCGAATGGGAGAAAATTCCTGCTTCTTTCTGTGAAAAACTAGTTCAATCAATGCCAAAAAGATTGGATGCTGTAAAAGAGAGTAATGGATTACCAACGAAGTACTAGCTTTCCATTTTTTTTTGCTTTTAATAATATTCCCGTTGTTTTTATTTTGTCCAGCATTTATTGTACGATTTCTTTTTTGACTATAAAATTGTTATTATTTTCTTAAAAAAATTATTAAAGAGAAAATTAAAAATGAATCATTTAATTTTGGTTATATATGAAGAGTTAATCTATACTTATATTATATGTAAATGCGAAAGTAACTCTGTCTGTCTGTCTGTTACTCAATCACGCCTAAACTACTGAACCAATTTGCATGAAATTTGGTATGGAGATATTTTGATAACCGAGAAAGGACATAGGCTACTTTTTACCCCGGGAAAATGACGCCTTCCCATGGGAAAATTCAGGTGGGCCGATCGCTTTTACGCCGGCGGCGGTAGTGCGGCGTGGGGGGAGGACATCACTGAGTGGGTCTACCCGAACGGGCACACATGTGAGGGCACACGCCATTGTCAGACGCATGCAAATTACAGAAAAATCCTGCAAATATTTTATTTGTCGTGTAAATTTAATTGTTTCTTTAATACTTAATGATTTACTCGGTTCGTCACCTAACCTAACCTATGACAATCACACTTAGTATGGCCTCATCCCATCTCGGCACGATTCAAACATACGTACAAAAAAGTACAGCTCAGGTTTTTTCATACTACTATCCAAAAAAAACTATCTAATGCGGACGAAGTCGCGGGTAAAAGCTAGTAATAAATATAATCTTAAACTATACGAATTCATGTTTTCAAAACATTCGTTGGTCCTTTTTGATGGTTTATTGAAAAAGAATGCTTATGTCCGATTTCTTTTTTGATTCACTGTATTTGTTTTCTTTATATTTTATAGGTATCTGTTTTATTGTACTACCAATGCAAACATTTCAAATTATGTAAAGGTCACTTTATTGGAATTGGATGGTTTTGCTCAACTTGATATTGAACTTGAGGTAAAGGATAAGGAAAGTATGTACATATGTACATAGGGTGGATCGTTTTGGTATAAAAAAAAATAGTAGAAATATAATGGGCAGTGGTCCAAAAGTTGTATCCATGAATACATTAAGCGAATCCAAAATATTTTTTAAATTCAACAATTTTTAATACTGCCCCAAGTCTTTTGAAAATTAAATACACTTTGCATATAAAAGCATTTTTTCAAAATATTTTCCTTGGAGAAAACTTACCTCAGTCAGCTTATCAAATTTTTTTAAATCTATTTATAAGCAACCTTCCAATATTTTTCCGTTACAAGTTTTAAACTCTCACTAGACTAGGAATTTTCCATTTAAAAAATTCAAATAAATCAAAGTATCCTGGATTTTCTTGTTCAAAAATATATTGGCCTCATTCCTGGCAAATATGTTGTATGTGTTGTCTTTGTCTACTCTTCGTAGTGATTTATTGTGTCCTCTGTTTGCAAATGGACAAGATTTTGGAGCCTGTGTGTTGCCGACTAAAGAAAGATATAATACGATGTTATATGTGAGAACTTTAATTCGTGTAAATGCGTGAAAGATCTTAAAGTGCCAATTTTGGAGAGACCCTTTTTAATTAATCAACGAACGAAATCGAATCGAAAAATGGCTATTGGCAGTATTTACATTAAAACTTCTATTAAAAACACCAAGAAATTGACTCGAAAAAGAAATTATGAAAGCAGACAGCAGAAACACTTCAAGGAACCTGAACCGCTTTCGTCTAAGAATATGGTGATAGAGTTTTCGTCTGAAGAAGGATCAGAGCTTCAAATTGAAAAAGAGATACCTTCTGAAATGGAGCTATCAACACCATCGGCAGGACTGTCTGAAGGTAAGACTCACAAACAAATTTTAAAATCTTTGATGCCCACTGTCGCTCATGCCGTCGATAGATACGGCATTTCAGATAGGGCTGCAGAAGTAATCGTAACCGCAACGCTTCAAGACATTGGTCTTATCACAAAGGAAAAAGTTGATCGAAATAAAATGAGGTGAGTTCGCGAGAAGGAAAGCAGTTTTCATTTTTAATAAAAAAAATATATTTTATTTAAAATGCAACTTATTACTAGTTTTACAAGTAATGATGTTTATGGTTGCGGGGTTGGAATCGGACTACCCGTTGTGATCGTCGTACTCTCCTCGAAGGTTTGGATAGCGGTAGCTATCAGCGGCGTTGTCGGTCTTAAATGTTTTCATTATCTGTTGCAGTTGATGTTGGCTTGGGTCATAAACTATGCAGTTTACGATGATCCCCATCTTATTTCGGGGTTGGTGTCATATTTCATCCTGCACTTGCCTGCACTTGTTGCCCGTGTGGTCGCCATGTGTTAACTCTCCCCTTCATGGGAAGAACATTGTCCCAATCTTTCGCTTAACATCTCCTGTACTCTTGATCTTGAATTGTCTGAAATTTTCCATTTTTATTGCGACTTGTTGATCATGATCAGGTATGTTCGCTTTGTTCGCTTGATACACTCGCAACAGCTGGTAAATCTTGTAGGCAGAGTAGATTAATATGCAAAAAGATATTTTTATACATATTCCCCACAATACGGGATGTTCTTTTACATCGGACAAAAATAGTTCTATGTAATCTAAGGTTGTGTACATAAGATTCTCGTCCTGTGAAGCAATGTACTCGAGAATTTGGATTTGGGATGGTTTATTTAACTCAATATGTTCTAATATTTGTTTTTTTTTAGTTAAAATACAATTTTCCATCAATTGATACATTATTTTCAAATTGAACCATTTTGATTCCTGTTAGTTTTATTTCATTGACAATATGATTTCCTGTTAATACAATATTTCCTTCGTTAATAATTTCTATAGGTTCGTTTCTTTCTTTGATTTTTGTACAGTTAGCTTTATGGTTTTAATTAAAGTTCGACTTTAAAAATTATTGGTTTATTATTTTGGCTAAGCACTGCACCTATGGCTGAGTTGCTAGCGTCTGTTGTTAGCTCAAATCTTTCGATAAAATCAGGTTGGTTGAGAGTAACTTGCGCACAGAGTTTGTCTTTCAATAGCTTGAATGCTTTAATGGCTTCCTTATCGAATGGTATTGTTACCTTTTTGCTATTATTTTGGCTATTTCTACCATTCTCTCCTCTAAGATACTTGGTCATGGATTTGGCAATCATCGCGTAATTTCTTATGAATTTACGGTAATAACCAGCTAACCCCAAGAAAGATCTTAGTTGACGTAAAGTGTGCGGTTGTGGGAATTCCACTATGCATCGAGTTTTTACTGAGTCCATTTTAATACAATTAAAGGATACGATGCACCCAAGCAATTCTACTTCTTTCATGAAGTAGATTTAGAGTATATGATGACGTCATCGATATAGACGTGGCAAAATTTGCCTATATACTCGCGGAGAATATCATCCATAGTTCTTTGAAAAATGGACGGTGCGTTTTTTAGTCCAAACGGCATTCGAAGAAATTCGTATTTGCCGTTGTTAACGCTAAAAGCCGTTTCTCCCTATCGCTTTCCTTCAGTTTAATCTGATGGAAACCGCTCTGCAAATCGAGAGTGGTGAAATATCTAGCTTTGCTTAGATTAACTAGGATCACGAATGTTTCTTTTGCAGGTCATTCTTGAATCATAAAACTGTGCTTAAAACTAGCTCCGCGACTTTTACCAAATTTCTATTATTTAATTCTACAAACAATTAATCATTTTTAGTTTTACCAATCTCTTTTTTCCTCGCGAGTGTATTGCTTTAACAGTCCCTCGCAATTTTAGTAATTAGAGATAGTAAAATCAATTTTTTAATAGTGAAAGTTACACAAGAATTTATTTTATTTTTGAGTGTCTTCTTTTTTTTATTGCTATTTAACTGGAATCCTCTCCGGAGCCTTTTATAATAATCTAATCTATCTGTCTCATCTATCCTAGTGAGTGAAACATTTTCTCCATACATGTTGCAAAAATCGAGTGCTTGTGAAACTTAGCTACAAATTCCAACTCTATATCATCAGCATCAACCTGTATATTTATCGACTGAACAGCAATCAGTGACATCACGTACCTATATACGAGACAACTTGCTTTCAGTCTTACCTTCTGGGTGAGTCATTTTTAGTAGTGTTCTGCCAAGCAAACCCATTTTGGTACTTCACCTTATATTCTTTTGGTGTTTATTCTTTATTTACATATTTTATTCACCACTACCGAGGGGATTATTATTACTCACTTTAGCAACTTTATTCATATATACTGACATCTTACGGCCAGAACTACAACTACGAGAATATATTTACTCACCACTTTAACATCGACATTATTCGGTTTGTGAATTTAATAACGCAAGCAAATACACAAACCTTTAACTACAATATCTCCATACTGTACAGTAGCAAACAATATTTTAAATTTGGCCAAAAATCAAAATCCCAAAATAATCGTTTACAACATGGCAAATTGTTCTTTATGTAACGAAATTGCTGATTATGGAATTGATTCTATTATATGCAATGGAATATGTCGGAAAATTTTTCACGTGAAATGCATTGATGCTCCACATAGCTCTATAAAATTATTTGCCAAAAATAGATCTTTCTATTATTTCTGTGACGAGTGCGATCCTTTCGCATACACTAATATTGCTCGAAATGTCATTGAAAACACCAACCGTTTAGAAAACATGCACAAACAACTACTGTACCTTTCAGACAAAATTGAAAACCTAGCATCGCAACCTCCACATCAAGGCCGACTTACAAGAAGTAAGTTAAAAAATTCTAATGCTAACTCTGTGCAAAGTTCTTCCTCATCTACAAAACGGAAAAGTGACGAAATGGACAAGGACACAGATATTGGTCAACTGAATCCTTTCACTAAGAAACAAAGTTTATCTGTATTTGAATCATATGTTCCAACTAATCCGGTCTCCATAACAACACAAGAATTAATAACAATTTCTTCCACTGAAACTATTACTGAAACTATTACTGCAAGTTCTCCTTCTGCATCAGTTCAAACTTCCTTACCAAACTCCTCGAGTCAACCATTTGAATTACCTGTAGTAGAGCGACCTGCAATAGAGCAACCTGCAGTAGGGCCACCTGCAGTAGAGCAACCTGCAATCGAAGATAATAGATACGAATCTCTTATTGTACGTGGACTTAAAGTTGTTGAAGGTCAAAAACAAATTTTTATTTCTAAACTTGCACCATCTACAAATGCTTTAGATATTAAAACGTATTTAATTCAGAAAATTGGTAAACTAGAATTAATCACTGTGGAAAAAATGCTTCAAAGGAACTATTCCAAGTATGCATCATTTAAAATAAGATGTCCGGACTCGATTTTCCATTTACTGAATTCTCCATCATTTTGGCCTAATGGTGTAATCGTACATGAATTTGTGAACAGGAACTCAAAGATACAACCACACCATTTTCGACGGTAACTGACAACGCTAAAACCCAGCAGCATGTATTAATTTACTATCAAAACGTTAACGGCTTACGGACCAAAACCAATATAGTCTATACGAACTTAACCAACCTCCCTCACGATGTAATTGTTTTAACAGAGACGTGGCTATGTTCATCAATAGCTAATTCTGAACTTTTTGATAGCAACTACCAAATCTACCGACGTGATCGTCATTATAACTATGATTCAACCGTGGTTGGCGGAGGAATTATTATAGCCGTACAAAATTCGTTAATGTGCTCTCTCGTCGATGACTTCCGACAATCCTTGCTTGAAATATTGTGCATAAAGATAAAAATGCCTAATGGTTTCCTCTACGTAGTGGCTACTTACATTCCGCCTTGCTCCAACAGTGATGTATATGATCAACTTTACGACTGCCTGGATGGCATAACTGAAAACATTGACCCTAACGATGAAATAATCATAGTTGGCGATTTCAATCTAAGTGATCTAAACTGGATTAATTCTAATGATAGCGGCGAATTTTTGCCTATTAATCTGTCGTCGTCCAAAGAAATCTCCCTCATAGATTTGATGGCTGCCCTTTGTTTAAATCAAATTAATGGAGTTCCAAACAATAACAATAAAATACTGGACCTTGTATACTCTTCCGAGTCTTTAAACACAGACGCTGCTGTTACACATAGTGATGTAAAACTTGTCATCGAAGATCGTCATCATCCTGCTTTATCGATATTTTTGAACTTGAATGTTTGTAACTTTTCGAATGCTTGTAATCTTGTTGAATTCAATTTTAGAAAATGTAACTTTGATGAATTGTTTAATCTATTAAGTCTCATTGATTGGGATACTTTGCTTAGTGGTTCAAACCTAGATAATAAGTTATTTAAGTTTTATAAAATAATATTTGACTGCTTTTTAGAAACCATCCCTTTACGTCATGTTAAAACTAAAGATAACTATCCCCCATGGTTCGTTTGGCATTTGAAATCCTTGAAAAACAAAAGAAATAAGGCGTGGTTAAGGTTCAATCAAACTAAAACCGATAGCGACCTACTAAATTATATTCATTTTAAAAACGAATTTATCAACTATTCAAACTATCTTTACAATGAATTCCTAACCAAAACTGGAAATGATTTTAAAATAAATCCTAAAAAATTCTGGAATTTTGTTGATATTAAAAGAAAAACTGATGGCTACCCAATATGTATGGTGTTTGATAAATTTTCTAGCCAAGATCCAACATGTTTGCGGAGTTTTTTATGAAGTCCTTTGAGGAAACTCTCCCATCTGACCCTCGATCCCCTCTGACATCTCAACAATATGCCCACTTAGGACTAATAAATTTTTCGATTACTGAATCTACAATTCGTGAACAAATTTTAAAACTTGACGACAGTCTAAGTTCTGGCCCTGACGGTTTACCGTCATTCATGTTAAAAAAATGTGCAAATCATTTATCTTACCCACTATTTATTCTTTTTAACCACTCAATTAAGTACTCTACATTTCCTGATCTATGGAAATATGCTTTTCTTAAACCTATTCATAAAAAAGGTCCTAGTCACTTAGTTACTAACTACCGCCCCATAGCCAAACTCTCTGTTATACCTAAATTGTTCGAATTGTTAGTTTGTGATGTCTTATCTTTTAATTGTTCTTCTATCATTAGTGAAAATCAGCACGGGTTTGTTAAAAAGAAATCAACTGTCACTAATTTATTAGAATTCACAACGTTCTGTTTTGACGCTTTTGAAAAAAATCTGCAAGTTGATTGCATTTTTACCGATTTTAGCAAGGCATTTGACAAGCTTAATCATAGTATTCTTCTAAATAAACTGTCAAGATTTGGACTAAATGATTCCTTTATCAATTGGTTGTCTTCTTACCTCAGTGATAGACATTATAGTGTAATTTTCAGACATAATCACTCAAATAAGTTTGTAGTTAACTCCGGTGTACCTCAAGGTAGTCATTTGGGACCACTATTATTTGTCTTATTCATAAATGACCTTCCATCTTTTTTAAAAAACTCTTCTTCATTAATGTACGCTGACGATGTTAAAATATTTCGGAAAATAAATTCATTGAATGATTGTAATCTTCTTCAAAATGACCTACTATGTTTTTGGGAATGGTGCAACAACAATCGTTTATTTTTAAATGTTGACAAATGCAAGACAATGCGTTTCACACGCAAGCATGATTTCATTGTTTTTGATTATATGTTAAACTCCTCTAGTTTACACGTCCAATCCAGCTTTTCTGATCTGGGTATAATTCTAGATTCAAAGTTATCATTTACTGATCACTACGATTCAACAATCAAAAAAGCTAATATGTAGATCACTCGGTTTTATTAAACGTTTTGGAAGTGAGTTCCGTGATCCCTTCGTAATTAAATGTCTATTTTTTTCGTTTGCCAGATCTGTATTAGAATATGGCTGTGTTATATGGGCCCCTTATTACAATGTTCACACAAATAGAATTGAAAGTGTCCAAAAGAAATTCATAAAGTTTTAACTTCGATTTCTTCCTCGGTCAAATTTAATTGAATGGCCTTCCTACCCTCAGAACCTAATTCTCTTGAATATCCCAACCCTTTCTGCTCATAGAGAGTTTTTACAGCTTTGCTTCATCGTTGGATTAATGAATGGATCTATTTTCTCCTTCTCAGTTTTGGGTCGTTTGAACTTTAACGCGGCCCGTGTTGGGTTAAGAACTAGTTTGCCAATACGTCCCAGTTTTAGCAGATCGAGCAACTATGGGTCTAACAGTCCGATTAATCAGTTAATTAATATTTTTAATAAACATTATAACTTAATTGACTCTGTCAACGTAAATATTAAATCAAAACAGTTTAAAATTAGATTTTTCGTTAATTTTGCAAATTAGAAATTTAATTGTGTTATTTTTTTTTTTATATTTATACATTCATTTTTATTGTTATAGTTATTTATATTTATAATTACCTGTAACGTTAGGATTTTAACGTGCTCAATAAATCAAAGTTTCCACCATCGGGTACTTTTCAGTGTTGGTGAAAGAGTTAAGCTTTTTAGAGTCTATGATTAGTCTATGCTTCTTCGTACCATCTTCGTTAAAACCCTTTTTGTTTTTAAGATTAAAGTTAGTTTTGCTTTTGTAGAGGTTTCTTATTATTATTATTATTATTATTATTATTATTATTATTATTATTATTATTATTATTATTATTATTATTATTATTATTATTATTATTATTATTATTATTATTATTATTATTATTATTATTATTATTATTATTATTATTATTATTATTATTATTATTATTATTATTATTATTATTATTATTATTATTATTATTATTATTATTATTATTATTATTATTATTATTATTATTATTATTATTATTATTATTATTATTATTATTATTATTATTATTATTATTATTATTATTATTATTATTATTATTATTATTATTATTATTATTATTATTATTATTATTATTATTATTATTGTTATTATTATTATTATTATTATTATTATTATTATTATTATTATTATTATTATTATTATTATTATTATTATTATTATTATTATTATTATTATTATTATTATTATTATTATTATTATTATTATTATTATTATTATTATTATTATTATTATTATTATTATTATTATTATTATTATTATTATTATTATTATTATTATTATTATTATTATTATTATTATTATAATTATTATTATTATTATTATTATTATTATTATTATTATTATTATTATTATTATTATTATTATTATTATTATTATTATTATTATTATTATTATTATTATTATTATTATTATTATTATTATTATTATTATTATTATTATTATTATTATTATTATTATTATTATTTTTTATTATTATTATTATTATTATTATTATTATTATTATTATTATTATTATTATTATTATTATTATTATTATTATTATTATTATTATTATTATTATTATTATTATTATTATTATTATTATTATTATTATTATTATTATTATTATTATTATTATTATTATTATTATTATTATTATTATTATTATTATTATTATTATTATTATTATTATTATTATTATTATTATTATTATTATTATTATTATTATTATTATTATTATTATTATTATTATTATTATTATTATTATTATTATTATTATTATTATTATTATTATTATTATTATTATTATTATTATTATTATTATTATTATTATTATTATTATTATTATTATTATTATTATTATTATTATTATTATTATTATTATTATTATTATTATTATTATTATTATTATTATTATTATTATTATTATTATTATTATTATTATTATTATTATTATTATTATTATTATTATTATTATTATTATTATTATTATTATTATTATTATTATTATTATTATTATTATTATTATTATTATTATTATTATTATTATTATTATTATTATTATTATTATTATTATTATTATTATTATTATTATTATTATTATTATTATTATTATTATTATTATTATTATTATTATTATTATTATTATTATTATTATTATTATTATTATTATTATTATTATTATTATTATTATTATTATTATTATTATTATTATTATTATTATTATTATTATTATTATTATTATTATTATTATTATTATTATTATTATTATTATTATTATTATTATTATTATTATTATTATTATTATTATTATTATTATTATTATTATTATTATTATTATTATTATTATTATTATTATTATTATTATTATTATTATTATTATTATTATTATTATTATTATTATTATTATTATTATTATTATTATTATTATTATTATTATTATTATTATTATTATTATTATTATTATTATTATTATTATTATTATTATTATTATTATTATTATTATTATTATTATTATTATTATTATTATTATTATTATTATTATTATTATTATTATTATTATTATTATTATTATTATTATTATTATTATTATTATTATTATTATTATTATTATTATTATTATTATTATTATTATTATTATTATTATTATTATTATTATTATTATTATTATTATTATTATTATTATTATTATTATTATTATTATTATTATTATTATTATTATTATTATTATTATTATTATTATTATTATTATTATTATTATTATTATTATTATTATTATTATTATTATTATTATTATTATTATTATTATTATTATTATTATTATTATTATTATTATTATTATTATTATTATTATTATTATTATTATTATTATTATTATTATTATTATTATTATTATTATTATTATTATTATTATTATTATTATTATTATTATTATTATTATTATTATTATTATTATTATTATTATTATTATTATTATTATTATTATTATTATTATTATTATTATTATTATTATTATTATTATTATTATTATTATTATTATTATTATTATTATTATTATTATTATTATTATTATTATTATTATTATTATTATTATTATTATTATTATTATTATTATTATTATTATTATTATTATTATTATTATTATTATTATTATTATTATTATTATTATTATTATTATTATTATTATTATTATTATTATTATTATTATTATTATTATTATTATTATTATTATTATTATTATTATTATTATTATTATTATTATTATTATTATTATTATTATTATTATTATTATTATTATTATTATTATTATTATTATTATTATTATTATTATTATTATTATTATTATTATTATTATTATTATTATTATTATTATTATTATTATTATTATTATTATTATTATTATTATTATTATTATTATTATTATTATTATTATTATTATTATTATTATTATTATTATTATTATTATTATTATTATTATTATTATTATTATTATTATTATTATTATTATTATTATTATTATTATTATTATTATTATTATTATTATTATTATTATTATTATTATTATTATTATTATTATTATTATTATTATTATTATTATTATTATTATTATTATTATTATTATTATTATTATTATTATTATTATTATTATTATTATTATTATTATTATTATTATTATTATTATTATTATTATTATTATTATTATTATTATTATTATTATTATTATTATTATTATTATTATTATTATTATTATTATTATTATTATTATTATTATTATTATTATTATTATTATTATTATTATTATTATTATTATTATTATTATTATTATTATTATTATTATTATTATTATTATTATTATTATTATTATTATTATTATTATTATTATTATTATTATTATTATTATTATTATTATTATTATTATTATTATTATTATTATTATTATTATTATTATTATTATTATTATTATTATTATTATTATTATTATTATTATTATTATTATTATTATTATTATTATTATTATTATTATTATTATTATTATTATTATTATTATTATTATTATTGTTATTATCATTATTATCAATTAACGAATCGCGGATTCGTATATCAAAAAAAGCGAACGCCAACCCCTGAGGGGTTGGCCCAACGGTTCGACTTACTGTTTTTTTATTGAAAGACTTTGTTTTTCTACGTTATAAATCTTTATTGTTACCGCACTAGTCTAATCCTAAAATTGAACTAACTTACTTATAATTAATTCCCTAACATTACACCTAACGGCGTGCACCGTTGATTTGCTTCGTCAGCAGCCTTGATGGTATTCGTGCATTCACCTCAATGCACCGCAATATGATACCCACCAATCGTGGGAACTTATGGTTTAATGCCGTTATGCTGATCTGGCAAATCATGGTCGCGCGTGTTGGCGCGAGGTGTTAACTCCTCCCCCTTCGAAAATCTACGTCCCGTAGATCAATATTTTAAGATGAGATGCTAGGGGTAGGCATCACCGGTGGTGGTAGTATTTGAATCTTCGGTAAGTCAATCTTCCTGTGCAGCTTACGCCATATCATCAATACAACGATTACCAATATCAGGAGGATCGTCGCATCCGTAGTAGTATAGGTGTTTAACCGGTATGATAGGCCACTCAGAATCCTGATGTTCTTCATGCTCATGTCGTGAAGGTATTCTATGTCGACTTTGTTTTCCATCATCGAGGTGTTGGTTAACACCGGTGGAAGCGCTTGAAGTGAAGTTGTCGTTAGGCTAACAAATGTTCTGTTATTTAGTCGAATTGATTCATTGTAGAGCTGGATCAGATATGTACCGGAGAGGTCCTTTGATATGTTCTTGCTAACTAGTTTTCCTTGGAAGTTTGTTACGAATATCGTGTCTTCTTTGATCAGCTCCGTAATCGTGGCTCTATTGGTACGAATCGCACAGTTAGCGTGCCCTCCTTTAAGCAACCGAACTACGCATCCATCTTCATCCAATTTTTCTAAAGAACTCTCATCACAAGTCGTCATGTTACCCATACTAAGGCAGTTGGATATTATCCCATAGGTATCTTCGTGGTTTGCTAAAATCCTGGAATAGGGTAGGTCAACTTGCTTCCCTCCGAGAATTGATGCTCTGGTCAGTAGCAAATTATACTCAGTCCTGCTGACTTTAGGCATAGAGAGTACATACAGTAGGATGGAATCGTTGGTATAGACTGATGGCTTGCCAAATTGTAAGGCCTCTACCACGTTTGCATATGGAAGGGTCTCAACTTCGCTGATGAGCCTGTTAACCTCTTCATGATCCAAGAGGTTGGTGTTTACGATTCCGCTTCTCGCCATCTGGCAGGCACGAACAATTTCGTTTACGTCCTCTTTGACGACTAACAATTCGTCCATAATGCTTTGCTCGTGGATAGCCCTATTAGACGATGACGTTTGGATTGCGGTACTGTTAATAACCTGATTGATCTTTTGGGTGATCTCCTTTGTTATTCTAAGGATTCTCTCGTTAACCTTGTATTGATGATTATTGTTTTTGACTATGTCCTTCTCGTTTCTAAGCACTTCATCCCAATCTGCTGCGTCTGGGTTACCGGCCAACCACTTCCATGCAGAACCAATCCAATTGATCGACCTTTGCCTTCTATGGATGTTACCTTTGAGCATGTCGATTTGTTCGTGTAGCTGGGTAAGGTGATGACGTGCGACGATTTTCTTTTCAGGCTGCTTGATTACAGTTTGGACAGCTAAAGCCATTTTGTTGAGCAGATCCTCAAATTCATCTAGCCGGATCATATGCACTAATTTGAAGTGTCCATCGATAATCCACCCTGGTCCTTCTTTTATTGTTACCATTGGGGACTGGTACTCGAAGATAGTGAAACCTTGCACGGCCGTTAGAGACAATAAGCTATATAGTATTTTAAATTTGTAACAATGGTTAAATATAAATATGATATAAGATTAAATGTAACTTAAGAAAATAGGTAAAGTATATGTGTATATATCTATATGTTAATAAAAACAAAATAAAAATTATAATTTTAATTAAAGTATTTAAGAAAATTAATACATTCTGTAATATATGTATTTAATACATATATTAGTTTAGTTTATGCGTGGTGCCATTGACCTTTTTTTTTTTTTTTTTTTTTTTGTTTTACAATTTAATCGTATGTATTTTTTATCAGTAAATAGATTTTTCTTATATATTTTACGCATATACAAATATACAATTTCTGTATTTACTTCCACATTCGTGGTATGCATATGATCTGTATATTGATTTTTCACATTAAGTATTTCATTATTTTATCTTGTTTCGTATCTGTCTGTTTTACGTTTACATTACATGAGATTGCATTAAGCAAGTAAGTATGTAGGTATATGCATTTTTTCTTGATGCGTGCTTTTCTGTGCAGGTGTACGTTTCATAATTATATGTTTTTTAATTGAGATTTGTGAATTTTTCTACCTGTGTCTGTGATAATGGTGACCTTGTTATCTTTGGCTACCACCTCCTTCCGATACAGTGGCTTATGTTTACCCTGAATCCTTTTGAAGGATGTGTAGACTATGTCACCTTTTTTGAACTTTTTCGGGATAGATTTTTTCTTATTATGCCATTGGTTTTTGATTTTTTGATTTTTTTCTATCTTCTCTCTAAGCTCCTGATTTACCTTTATTCTATAATTGGACATTTTCTGATAATTAACCCTGGAACTTCTGTTAAAAAATGCGTCAGAAGGTTTTCTTCCAGTGACAGAGTGAATCGTATTATTGTATCGATCCACAGATATATGTATCAACTCCCTTAGTTTGAGTTCTTTATACTCAGCTCTTAAACATCGAAAAATTTCTGAAATTGTTGAATGAAATCTTTCAACTTGGCCGTTAACCTCGCTTCGATTAACGGGTGTTTGGTACATTTTTATATCGAGCATTTTAATAAAGTTAATCAATATAGGGCTGAGAAAACTTTTCTCATTGTCTGTAACTAATATCTTTGGGACGGTAAAATAGTGAAGTACTTTCATCACTTTGTCCCTTAGATATAGAGAGGATTTGTTTTTAATGTGGAATAATTTGGCAAACTTGGAAAACTTGTCGATACAAGATATAAATTTTTCACCCTGGATTTCCATAATATCCATGTGCAATATTTCACAAGGATAAGAGGGAATAGGAGTAGGCTGAAACATTGGAGTAGCCGGATGTCGATCGTACTTATTGGTAAGGCAAATGTCACAGGACTTTATATAGCGTGTTACTAAGTTATTCATTTTTGGGAAGTAGTACTTTTCAAGGAGTTGTTCCTTGTTCTCTCGAGCATTTCTATGTGCTCGCCTATGCTCCTTACTAATGAGTTCCCACACTCTATTCTCGTCCGTGACATCTTCCACCATTCTTTGTGTCAGCCTTATCTTATATCCTGAAAACGTTTCCAAGTAGACCTTCTGAAGCAGTTCCATACAGAGTTCTGGAATTTTTATACCATTAACTATATTGGGTCTTAGTTTGGCCTTGAGGACGGCTGTTAGGGCAACGTTATCTAAGTATGAGGTTGAAAAGTATTGTCTTGTGTAACCGGGATGTGGTTCCTCCATCGAATCAACCTTGTTATCCGAAACCTTGATAATTATTTGGTTTCGAAAAACATTCAAAGGCGCTTCAACATGAGGAATCAGATCTGTCGAGTCCTGCTCTGCACTGTGCACTGTTTCGTTGGCTGATTCAGTGGAAGCTGCTTCGTCATTGGAAGGTTCCGTGGAAGAGACATGCTCCAAGGCTGTATCAGTTTGGGATCTGTTAATAATAATAATTAGGTGGCGCAACAGTCCGTAGAGAACCAGGGCCTAGTGACTTACAACTCTCAACCATTCCTGTGTGCGAGTAATGTTGTCAGGGATGGAGGGGACCTACAATTTATATGCCGAATCCGAACGGCTAATTTTGAGAATGCACTTTTTCATGACAAGAATTACTCTTGGAGAATTTGTCAATTCCTCGCAAGAGGCAGTACCCGTGAAAACTCTTTTTTTTTTTTTTAATTAAGGTGGCACAGGCAGGGATTGAACCCAAGACCTCTCGCATGACAGTCCAACGCACTAACCATCATGCCACGGGCACTACGTTTGGGATCTGTTGTCATCTATTAAAGATTGTTCTTCAGAGGCAGTTTCCGTTGATGAATCACTATGTAACGTATTCACTTGGCATTCCGTGTCAACTTTAGCTGAGACGGCTGAGTGTTCGTTATCAATTTTAAGTTTAGAGAGTGCATCCGCTACGACATTAGATTTACCGGGCGTGTAAATCAGTTCGCAATTGTATTCTTCAATCCTCGACTTCCAACGCTTCAATTTCGCATTGTAGTTGCGGTTACCTAGGGCGTAAGTCACCGGTTGATGGTCGGTGAATATTCGGATTTTTTTTCGCTCCGTAAAGATAAGACCTGAGGTTGTCTAAGGCCCAGACTATCGCCAACATTTCCTTCTCGTTCGTGGCGTAATTTTCTTCACTACCACTCAAAGACCTTGAAATGAAGGCAATGGGTCTTTCCTTGCCTGTTTCACCTTGCGACAAAACTGCACCAATTGCTATATTTGAAGCGTCCGTCGTGAGAATGAACGGCTTATTAAAGTCGGGGAATGCCAGGACTTCGGCAGAGGTAAGGAGTACTTTTAAATTATTGAAAGCTTTTAGCTAATTGGGATTTTCCTTGACTGGTTGGCTTTAACTTGGGCATTTTCTCCCCTAGTTAAGTTAGTCAAGGGCTTGGCGATCTTGGCATAGTCACGAATAAATTTCCTATAGTAGGAAGTAAGCCCGAGGAATGATTTTAGTTCCTTAAGGTTAGTAGGAGGCTGTATATTCTGGATTGCCTCGATTTTCGTATTATCTGGTCGTACACCATCAGCAGTTATGACGTATCCAAGGAATTCTACAGTTGTATCCATAAAGTGGGTTTTTTCAAGGTTGACTTTCAAGTGCGCTTCACTAAGCCTTTTCAAAACCATGTCAAGATTTTCTAAGTGCTTTTCCTCATTCTCACTGAAAACGATTATATCGTCGATATAAACGTAACATATTTTCCCTATGAATGGCTTGAGCACATCGTCAATTGTGCGTTGAAAAATAGCTGGAGCGTTTTTGAGCCCGAATGGCAGCCTCAAAAACTCGTATATGCCATTCATAGTGGAAAAGGCTGTTTTAGGAATATCCGAGGGTTTCATGGGAATTTGGTGAAATCCCGAGGTCAAGTCTAGGGTTGTGAAGTATCGAGCGTTCCCTAGGCTAGCAAGAGTGGCATTTATATCCGGTATTGGATATGCATCAGAAATTGTCACGCTGTTAAGTCTTTTGTAGTCGATGACCATTCTGAATTGCTTCTCGCCATTCGCCTTAGGTTTTTTGGGCACAACCCAAATTGGTGAATTATAAGGACTTCTGGAAGGCCTTATCCCTTCGTCTAGAAGTTTATTTATTTCTTCCTCAACAACTTCTCTTAAGGATGACGGGTACGGATAGCTCTTTGTATATATAGGCTCATCTGTATTTGTTTTGATTTCGGCCTGAATTGAAGTGTCAATTATTTCATTGACGTCAATTGGTCCAAAGAGGGATCCGTACTTTCCAATTAATGATTGTAAACCCTGCCTAACCTCTTGGGAAAGGTCTTCGCTAAAGACAATGTTTACCTGGCGCGATATTTTTTCCTTTAATGGGATTTTAATATTAGGCTTTATCGTCAGCAAATTATTTTTCCTATCGATAACAGCCTCAAGCTCTTTTAGCGTATCATCTCCGATAATCCCATCGAAGGAATCAAGTCCCGGTAGGACAAAAAATCTGACCAGTGTATCATTGCCCGCTTCTGCAAAGAACCTTCCCTTGACATAACTTGATATCCTAATTTTTCCCGCGGCAGACTGCACGTTAAATGGTTTTTCTAGTAATACGGTGGGCTGATTTATTTTGGAGCTAATAAAATTCTTGTTGGCCCCCGTGTCAACAAGAAATTTCAACAAGGCTCCATCCTTAGTTGCGTACTCTATGTGTGGTACGCTGGATGGCCCCTTGTCATAAAATTTATTTCCTCACAAGCAGCATCTTCGGCAGCAGCGGAGTATTCATCTAACTCCACTTCATCCTCTGCCTCTATATTGTATAGACGTTGCTGCTTATTAGGAAAATTGTCGGAAGCCGCCCTACGCTTGAATGGATTTGGTTTTGGGCGATTTACGTAATTGACCTGTTTGCTTTGTATGCTTCGGTCAATATCCATTTTTTCTAATGGCTTTGGCCCAGTTTTAGGTGGAGGACCGTTATCTTGGGGAGAACCCCAGAATTTATTATTTTTTCCCGCAGAATTATATTGCGGCCTTCTCGGAGGCATATAGGGCTTAAACTCCAAACTTTTGAAGTTTTGATTAAGCGGAGCCATAATAGTATTGGAATAGGAATAATTATGCAGGGAATTATTCCTATAGTTGAGATTTTGAATCTCTAAACAAGCGGAATACGCTTCCGGTAGGGTTCTAGGCCTCTGAATCATGAGCATTCGTGATATATCGCCGTTAAGGCCACGCACAAACACATCCAGAGCCCTATTCCTGTACGTTTCCACAAGAGCTCTTATGGTCTCTTCACTATATGTCTCAGTTTTAATTTTATTAACCATCAATGACAATTGATGGTTAACAGCCGCATAGAATTCATCCAGCTTGCTGCCCTTTTGAGCAAGCTGGTTGAGCTGGTGCTCCAGAGTTCGAAGGTCTCGCTTATCTGCATAATGTAGAGATAAGCAAGTCTTCATCTCACTCCAGATCCATCAAAGATATTATAACTAACTAGAGCGGCGTCAGCTGGACCCCTTATCTTACCCCTTATGTGCTGGAGTATAGCCCTATAGAGGGGTTTCGTCTTGACTATGTCATAGTCCTTCAGGATCCCCTCTACAGCATGTATCCACGATACATACTGCGTGGGATTCCCATTAAAGACTTGAAGTTCTTTCACGCAGTCAGGCAGCTTGCTTATTTCCCTGAGATCAGCCTCTGTTTGTGGAGGACTGAGCTCAGAATGGCTAGCAACTGAAGATACAGCTGAGGAGGCTGTCGAACTTGTTTTTTCTTCGACAGCGTCGATTCTCCTCTCAAAGCCCTTCAGTTGGGAAATCAAGCTACCGACTGCCCCAGTTAATTCAACAATTTGTTGAGCCACTTGATCCATATTTAGTTTATTAAGAAATATCTAGTTTATATATAAAAAAAAATAATCCAAGCTTACCACAACAGACAACAGGCACAGATTTCAACAAAAAGAAAATATGTTTTTTTTTATATGTTAATTTTAACGGCGTACTCTTACACACCAGCACAATGGATATTATATTTTAATATTGCTAAAAGCTTCCTTTTTTTCACACGCCAGCACAATAGATATTGAATAATATATTTTTTATATTGCTAAAGGCTTTCCTTTTTTTTTTCACACACCAGCACAATAGATATTGAACAATATATTTTTCATATTGCTAAAAGCTTATTTATTTTTTCTTATTTTTGTGATAGCAATTTTAGTATCACTTTTTCTTTAATATATACACAAATTTTGAGCCTTATTTGCACTCACAGAATAAACATTATATAATTTTCTTCTTCTTTTTGTCTTTGTTGTAATTTAGTTTTTTCTACTTGTTTCCTTGTCAGCAGTATCTTCTGTAAGTAAAAGGTTTTAGTTTTAGTACTCCCCCTAGCCGACGGAATAGGGTTTCCAAGGAACCGTGTTGCGCGGGAGGTGTCGTTTTAGTCCCGTTTAGCCGCAAGCAGTCTACTAATGGAACGATCACCATCACCGTCGTATCCTTTAGCCTTTAAAGATATCCGCATGTTCCCATATGTATGCGGAAAATTGTATGTCATTATCCAAAATGGTCTACTGTGTTCCCATGATAACAGCGACGTTCACTCAGATAGAGCGTATTGGTAATGCACTACGATCTACAGGCAAAAAGGATACAGTCTTGCAACAGGGTCCCTGCTCGGGCGCCAATTAACGAATCGCGGATTCGTATATCAAAAAAAGCGAACGCCAACCCCTGAGGGGTTGGCCCAACGGTTCGACTTACTGTTTTTTTATTGAAAGACTTTGTTTTTCTACGTTATAAATCTTTATTGTTACCGCACTAGTCTAATCCTAAAATTGAACTAACTTACTTATAATTAATTCCCTAACATTACACCTAACGGCGTGCACCGTTGATTTGCTTCGTCAGCAGCCTTGATGGTATTCGTGCATTCACCTCAATGCACCGCAATATGATACCCACCAATCGTGGGAACTTATAGTTTAATGCCGTTATGCTGATCTGGCAAATCATGGTCGCGCGTGTTGGCGCGAGGTGTTAACTTTATCATTATTATTATTATTATTATTATTATTATTATTATTATTATTATTATTATTATTATTATTATTATTATTATTATTATTATTATTATTATTATTATTATTATTATTATTATTATTATTATTATTATTATTATTATTATTATTATTATTATTATTATTATTATTATTATTATTATTATTATTATTATTATTATTATTATTATTATTATTATTATTATTATTATTATTATTATTATTATTATTATTATTATTATTATTATTATTATTATTATTATTATTATTATTATTATTATTATTATTATTATTATTATTATTATTATTATTATTATTATTATTATTATTATTATTATTATTATTATTATTATTATTATTATTATTATTATTATTATTATTATTATTATTATTATTATTATTATTATTATTATTATTATTATTATTATTATTATTATTATTATTATTATTATTATTATTATTATTATTATTATTATTATTATTATTATTATTATTATTGTATTAGCATGTATTGATTCCCCTAAGGGTTACAAGTTGTCCTTCTCCTTACCCTCCCTCCTCCTGGCCCCTCTCTCTCGCCTTATCTCTTCTCACCACCTCTAGTTGCTTTATCCACTCTTCGCCCCTTCCTGTTTCGTCCATTATTTCTCCCATTATTTCCCCTATTGGCTTTCCTTCATCTCCTCCTGACCTGCACCTTTCTATTATATGTTCCCACGTCTCTTCCTCACCCTCACACACTCTGCACAGTCTCTCCTCTTCTCGCCTCCAGTACCATCTTTCTCTCACCTCATTCCCTAGCCTGACTCTTGCTATTCTCCTAGTTCTTTCCGTCTTCCATCCCGCTTTCAAATACTGTGGGATCCCCTCTGCAATTACTTCTTTATACCACCTATTATATCTTGAGTCTTTTATCGACTCCCATCTTTCCTTCTCCTGCTCTCTTCTTCCTTCTCTTTCCCATCCTTCATATCCGTTCATACTGTCTTCTCTTCCCTCCCTTCCTTTCATTTCTTCTCTCCCTTGTTCCCATCGTGATCCTCTCCCCCGTCCATCTCTCTGTCTTTCTTTTATCTCCTCTAAACATTCCCTTGCTATTTCGCTTCCTTTTCCATCTGCTAATTTCTCTTCATATTTCCATGCCCTTTTCCCTGCTCTTATCCTTATCTTGTCTCTCTTTGTTTCCTCTCTCACCATGTATCCTGGAGTTTGCCATTCTACCCCAAGCGTCCATTTGAGGTACCTCTCTTGCACCCTTTCCATTTCTTGTCTCTCCTGCCATCCCCATACTTCCGCCCCATATCCCATCACCGTCCACACCAGGGTGTCGAAGAGCCACATTTTCCGCTCCCACTTCTTCTCAAATTTCCTTCTTCCAATCCCCCATGCCTCCTTCATTACCGCTGCTGCCTTTTTTACTCTGTCCCTCATATGAGCCTCCTGCCCTCCATTCTTTTTGAAAACATACCCTAGGTATTTAAATTCTTTCACTTCTTCTATCTTCTTTCCCCTCCATCTCCAGTCTACTGTTGTGTTTCTCCCTCCTCCTTTCCTGAATCTCATCACTTTCGTCTTTCCCACGTTTACTTCCAGTTTTTTCCTATCAAAGTACTTCTCCAGTCTTCTTATCATACTTTGCATCTCTTCTTCATTTTTCGCCATTACCACTACATCATCTGCATATGCTAGTGAGCAAATTCTTCTTCCCCTCACTTTCACTCCTCCCCAGTTCCCCTTTCCCAGTTCCTCTTCTATATTCGCCGTTAACAAATTAAATAGAATTGGGCTCATCGGGCATCCCTGCCTAACTCCTTTTCCCGTCCAAAATTTTTCCCCCATCACTCCTGCCGATTTTACCCTACTCGTCGTTTCTTCGTATACTTCCCCCACTCTTTCCCTTAGTCCTTTTCTCACTCCTCTCTCCTCCAACGCGTCCATCAATATTTTCCTGTCTACTGAGTCGAATGCTGCTTTTAAATCTATGAATAATGCCACTAGCTTGCCCTTCTCCTCTGCAACCTCTCTGTTTACCACATAGTTCAGCACATATACGTTGTCTATGGTTCCTACTCCTCTTCTGAAACCTGTTTGATTTGGAGGTATCATTCCTTTCTCCTCGACTTCTTCTTCTAACCTCTTCGCTAATACCGCCGTATATATTTTATATATCGATGGCATGAGCGTTACTCCTCTATATTCTTCTACCTTTGTTCCTGTCCCTTTCTTTAGTATCGGGGCGATCACCCCTTCCTTCCACCCCTCCGGCCATCCATCTCCTCTCCAAACTTTCCTGCAGATTCCCCACGCTATCTCTATTACTTGTTCCCCTCCATATCTCCACGCCTCATTTGGTATACCATCTATTCCCATTGCTTTTCCTTCTTTGAGTTTTCTTACCACCTCTCTGATTTCTTCTTTACTAATCTCAGTCTCGTTTTCCGTTCTTCTTGTTCCCTCTGTTCCTATTCTTATTCTTTCTTCCACCCCTCCAATCAGGCTCATAAAATATCTTTTCCATTCTTCTTCTTCGATCCCTTCTCCCATCTTCTTTTTCTTCTTTCTGTCTCTATTTATTATTTCCCACACTTTATTTT